>MJUU01026982.1:4713-15693 GCA_002080025.1 Modiolus philippinarum | reverse complement strand
CCAAAATTAAAATCCTTAACACATGCACATCTTCAAAATAGGTACAACTAGAGAATGTGTCTATAAGACACGGATGCCCCGCAATAGGCATTATTAGTAGATAAATGAACTTTAGACCAATATAACCAAAGTCCCTCATGGAACCTTATGAAAGGGGAACTGTGAAGTGCTTATAAAGGGGATTATAATGATGAAACATTATAAGGATATTATGCATAATTTGTAAAACAGGATAAATGAGAGGTCACTGATGCATGCAATGTAGGTCATAAAATGAAATGTACAAGTACACCTAATTGTTGGGGTTTAGGGGAATACTCATAAGGGTGAGCATGAATGTTATGAGGCAATATTATGAAGATATGTAAAATTGCTGAGCAATAGACCGAAACACAAAACTGAAGTGAAGTCACTCAAGTGTGAGGCTAATTGTTGATGCTTTATGTAGTACTCATTAAGATGAATATCATAATTCTATAGCATAAAGATATCAAGTATAGTTAATGAAAAATGGATCTAAAAGCAAAATTAAACCAAAGTCACTCAACCATGAAATGTAGGTCATGGACATATAATTGTTGCTGCTTTGGGTAGTACTCATAAAGGTGAATGCTATGAAGAAATATCAAACAGATATCATGTATAGTTGTTGAGAAATGGACCTAAACGCAAAATTTAACCAAAGTCACTCAACCATGAAATGTATGTCATGAAAACTTAATTGTTGGTGCTTTGGGTAGATTTCATAAAGGTGAATATTATGAGGCAATATTATAAAGTTAACTTGTATAGTTGTTGAGAAATGTACCTTTACACAAAATTTAACCAAAGTCACTCAAGTGTGAAATGTAGGTAATGGACACCTAATTGTAAGTGCTTTGAGTAGTACTCACTAAGATGAATGTAAGAATGCAACATCATAATGGTATCATGTATAGTTGATGAGACATGGACCTAAACGCAAAATTTAACCAAAGTCGCTCAAGTGTGAAATATAGGTCATGGACACCCAATTGTTAGTGCTTATGGTAGTACTCATTAAGGTGAATGTTATGATGCAATATCATAATGGTATCATGTATAGTTGACGAGAAATGGACTTTAACGCAAAATTTAACCAAAGTCGCTCAAGTGTGAAATGTAGGTCATGGACACCAAATTATTAGTGTTTTGGGTAGTACTCATTAAGGTGAATGCTATGATGCAATATCATATTGGTATCATGTATAGTTGATGAGAAATGGAACTAAACGCAAAATTTAACCAAAGTCACTCAAGTGTGAAATATAGGTCATGGACACCTAATTATTATTGCTTTGGGTAATACTCATTGAGTTGAATGTTATGATGCAATTTAATAATGGTATCAAGTACAGTTGATGAGAAATGGACCTAAACGCAAAATTTAACCAAGGTCACTCAACCATGAAATGTAGGTCATGTACACATAATTATTGGTGCATTGGGTAGTACTCATAGAGGTGAATGTTATGATTCAATATCATAAAGATATCACTTCAGGTTACTAAACTATGGACCTACATGCGAAAATTGAAAGCGGGACGTACGGACGTACGGATGTACGGACGTACGGAGAAGGGTAAATCTATATGCCCCTTCCACTTTCGTGGCGGGGCATAAAAAATCTGCAATATAAAAACTTCCTAGCATCAAAACTGTAGGAGGAGTTGTGCGGACAAACTATGTACCCTCTATTACTAAATCACCAAAAAATGACTAAGTTCAACAATATATAATTTTGACAAAAATCAACCAAAATCAAAATCCTTACCACATGCACATCTTCAATATAAGTACAAAAGATCTGCAAAATAAAAACTTCCTAGCATCAAAACTGTAGGAGGAGTTGCACAGACAAACTTTGTACCCTCTATCACAAAATCACTAAAAATGACTAAGTTCAACAATGTATATTTTTGACAAAAATTATTCAAAATGAAAATCCTTACCACATGCATATCTTCAATATAGGTACAAATGATCTGCAAAATAAAAACTTCCTAGCATTAAAACTGTAGGAGGAGTTACGCAGACAACCTATATACCCTCTATGAAAAATCACCAAAAATGACGTTCAACAATGTATATTTTTGACAAAATCCTTATCACATGCACATCTTCAGTATATGTACAAATGATCTGCAAAATAAAAACTTTCTAGCATAAAAACTGTAGGAGGAGTTGTGCGGACAAACCATGTACCACTTGGACAGACGGAGGGATGGACGGACAGGGGTAAAACAATATGCCCCCCAACTTATCATTGAGGGGGCATAAAAATCATCGAAATCCTCTGAAATACAAATATTTTACGTAATCTGCAAATTTGCAGATTTGGCCCCTTTTGAATCCAAATGATAAGAGCTACGCTAAATCTGTTGGTATTCTGCCGAAAGCTTATATCAAGAGGTATCCAAAGAAAAAAATCCCATCGAAATCCGATGAAAAACTAGAAGAGGGAGCAGTGGCAAACGACAGCTAATCCCCTCGCCGGCTGTATAGAAATAATAACCATAATCTAAATCAAAAGATGTATGAATGTCGAAGGTATACATCCACATTCAGTATCTCAGAAATAAACATTAATGGAAACTTTAACCCAAGTCAATCATGTGTAATTGTAGGTCAAAGTGACTCAATTATCATCTGAAGCTGCATGACTCTCAAGATGCATCCACTGACCACAGATGATTGATGTGACACATGTAGTTACTCATACATGAACCTTAAGGCAAACTTTAACCTGAGTAATTGAAGCATGAAATGTAGGTCAGAGTACCCAAATTATCATCTTAAGCAGCATCACTCTCCAAGCTGCATCCACTGACCAAAGATGATTGATGTGCCACATGTAGTTTCCCAGATATGAACCTTAACTCAAACTTTAACCGGAGTCAATGAAGCATAAAATGTAGGTCAGCGTGACCCAATTATCATCTGAAGCAGCATCACTCTCCAAGACGCATCCACTGACCAAAGATGATTGATTTGCCACATGTAGTTTCTCTGATATGAACCTTAATGCAAACTTTAACCTGACGTGGGACAATCCGACAGATGGACGGACGGGCGAGATGCTATATCACCTCCCCAACTCCATTGGGCGAGGGGATAATAAAAATTTTAGGTAATCTGCAAATTTGCAGTTGTGGCCCCTTTGACCTCTAACAGCTTGGAAAAGGTAAGAGCTACGCCAAATCTGTTGACACATTACTGAAAGCATATATCAAGAAGAATCCAAAGAAAACTAGAAAAACTGTGAGCAAAGCTCACTGATATATATCCCCCCCTCCCCCATTTGATAATCAAATTAAATTCTGAAATAGAAGATGCAAATCTACATTATGTCACAAAGACTGTGTTAAAGTTTCATGAAAATCTATTTAGTGGTTCAAGAGGAGTAGCGGATAAGAGATGGGTACCCTCTTATAATATAATGGCAAAGTCCATGTTTTGCTATAGGAAACCCCAAAAAATTAATCAAATCAAATTCTGCAATGGGGGGTAAACATCTACATTATGTAACAAAGACAGTGTTAAAGTTTCATGAAAATCTATTTAGTGGTTCAGGAAGAGTAGCGGATAAGAGACGGGTACCCTCTTATAATATAATGGCAAAGTCCATGTTTTGCTATGGGAAACCCCAAAAATCAATTAAATCAAATTCTGAAATAGGAGGTGCACATCTACATTATGTCACAAAGACTGTGTTTAACTTTCATGAAAATCTACTCTGTGGTTCAGGAGGAGTAGCGGATAAGAGATGGGTACCCCCTTGTAATGTAATGGCAAAGTCAATGTTTTGCTACTGGAAACCCCAAAAATCAATCAAATAAAATTCTGAAATGGGAGGCGCACATCTACATTATGTCACAAAGACAGTGTTAAAGTTTCATGAAAATCTATTCAGTGGTTCAGCAGGAGTAGCGGATAAGAGATGGGTACCCTCTTTTATTGGCAAAGTCCATGTTTTGCTATGGGAAACCCCAAAAATCAATTAAATCAAATTTTTATATAGAAGGTGCACATCTACATTATGTCACAAAGACTGTGTTTAACCTTCATGAAAATCTACTCTGTGGTTCAGGAGGAGTAGCGGATAAGAGATGGGTACCCCCTTGTATTGTAATGGCAAAGTCCATGTTTTGCTATGGGAAACCCCAAAAATCAATTAAATCAAATTCTAAAATAGGAGGTGCACATCTACATTATGTCACAAAGACTATGTTAAAGTTTCATGAAAATCTATTCAGCAGTTCAGGAGGAGTTGCGGATAAGAGATGGGTACCCCCTTGTAATGTAATGGCAAAGTCCATGTTTTGCGATGGGAAACCCCAACAAGAGGCTCTCAAGAGCCTGTATCGCTCACCTGGGCCACGGCTGACATATGCAGTTAAAATAGTCCCAATGTTTTAAGGGCATTATTTTCAAATTTGTTAATAGACATTGATGTTATATTACCATAAGTTAAACTATGTTCCAGACTAGCAGCTATTTTGGATTGGGTGCAGTTCTTTTGGCCAAGTTTGGATCCAATTGGCCCAGTAGTTTCTGAGGAGAAGATCTTTGAAAGTGTTTTCCCATAGGGTCAAATGTTAAAACTATGATCCCCGCTGGCGGCCATCTTGGATAAAGTGCGGATCTGAAAAACAACTTTTTTGTAAGGGATCATCTAAGGACTATTGTGGCCAAGTTTGGCTTTAATTGGCTCAGTAGTTTCTGAGGAGACAGATCTTTGAAAGTATTTTCCCATAGGGTCCAATGTTAAAACTATGATCCCCGCTGGCGGCCATCTTGGATATAGCGCGGATATGAAAAACAACTTTTTTGCAGGGGACCATCTAAGGACTATTGTGGCCAAGTTTGGTTTCTGGCTCAGTAGTTTCTGAGGAGAAGATCTTTGAAAGTCTTTTCCCATAGGGTCCAATGTTAAAACTATGATCCCCGCTGGCAGCCATCTTGGATATAGCACGGATCTGAAAAACAACTTTTTTGCAGGGGACCACCTAAGGACCATTGTGGCCAAGTTTGGTTTCAATTGGCCCAGTAGTTTCAGAGAAGAAGATCTTTGAATGAAAAGTTTACGCCGGACAAACGACGGACGGACGGACGACGGATGAAAAGTGATGGCAAAAGCTCACCCTGGCTATAGCCAGGTGAGCTAAAAATCAATTAAATTAAAATCTGAAATGGGAGGTGCACATCTACATTATGTCACAAAGACTGTGTTTAACTTTCATGAAAATCTACTCTGTGGTTCAGGAGGAGTAGCGGATAAGAGATGGGTACCCCCTTGTAATGTAATGGCAAAGTCCATGTTTTGCTATGGGAAACCCCAAAAATCAATTAAATCAAATTCTGAAATAGGAGGTGCACATCTACATTATGTCACAAAGACTGTGTTAAAGTTTCATGAAAATCTATTCAGCGGTTCAGGAGGAGTAGCGGATAAGAGATGGTTACCCTCAGGTATAACATACGGACGGACGGAAAGGCAGACAGAAGGACAGATAGAGATGGACAACCCTATCACTATATACCCCCGCTTTTCAAGTGGGGGTATAACAAGATGTGTTTGTGAAACACTACATATGCCCCCATTTTCTACAGTAAAATATATGAAAATACCCAATTTTATCCCTTTTTGACCTTTGTGACCTTGTCCTTTGACCTATTTTTTTTGTATATTTATGTTCATATTGACAAGACCTATACACTTGCCAAGTCTTAAAATCTTGTTTTACATAGTTCAAAAGTTGTTTATTACCATAAAAACACCAATTTTAACCCCTTTTTTTTGAAACAGATGAAGCCCCTTTGGGCCTCTTGTTTATTGAAATGGTGTAAATTGTTCAAAGTATCTGTTTAAACATGCTATAAGAAACCTACAGAAAAATACTGCATCAAGATCCAACAAAAAATTCAAAAATTCATTTTTTTCTGTTTGTCCCAGTTTGGGCCTCTTGTTTCTCAAAAACAGTAAATGCTACCTCAAATCTGTTGACATACTTCAGTTGCGCAATTTTATTAGCAATAACATGAAACAAACCCCGTGTCAAAAGGATAAATAATAAGGATTCTACAGTCCAATACGTGAAAACAGCCAATTTCACCCCTTTTTAACCTCTGTGACCTTTACCTTTGACCTGACCTAATTTTTTTTTGCATATTTATGTCCCCCTTGACGGGACCTATACACCTGCCAAGTATGAAAAGTCTACTTTATATAGTTCAAAAGTTATGGCCAAGGTTAAAGTTTCAGATGCAGAGACAAACAGACAGACCAACAGACAAACAGACAGACAGGAAAAAAACAATATGCCCCCCGATCATCGATCTGGGGGCATAAAAATCCCATCGAAATCCGACGAAAAATAAAAATTTTAGGTAATCTGTAAATTTGCAGTTGTGGCCCCTTTGACCCCTTATAGCTTGGAAACAGTAAAAGCTATGCCTAATCCATTGAACGATACTGAAAGCTTACATCAAGAGGAATCCAAAGAAAAAAATCCCGTCTTAATCTGATGAAAAATAAAAATTTTAGGTAATCTGTAAATTTGCAGTTTTGGCCCCCTTTCGGCCCTCATAGCTAGGTAAGGAAACAAGTTACAAAAAATCTAATAGTAGAGTGCTATGTTAATTTTACATAAGGAATCCATTGAAATAAACTGCATCCAAATCGGACTAAAAATTTAAAAAAAATTTTTTTTTTTGATTTGCCCCTTTGGGGCCCCCATTTATCTCGGGAACGGGACATGCCAGTCAAATCCATTGCCATACAACTGATTGGAAATTTCCTCAGGAGCACAATGAATGAAACCCCATCAAAATTCGATAAATACTAAAGATTCTACAGACAAATATGTGAAAACACCCAATTTCACCCCTTTTTGTAAAACAGGCGGGTCAAAAAACTGAAAATTATAACCTCAGTTTATGCATGTGCCAAGAAACATCATACTAAAATTTGATAATGATCCGTCCACTAGAACTAAAGTTATGCTGTCCACAGATGCCGACTCCGATGCGGACTACGCTGACGCCATACCATTATACAACCGCAAAATTTTTGCGGTCATATAAATAGAAAGTGCCACTGGTCAATTTGTTCAAATTAAAAGAAGATGTATAACATTTTAAATGAAGGTTGAAAAATTCTTCAAAAACTTCAAACATTAACATTTCAAACTCTTCTTTTACCTTTGATTCATTTGCCAACTTTTTTGCCTTTGTTTCATTTGCCAACTTTATTTGCATCCTTTAAAGGTTGATTTATTCATAATTAACATCAAGAAACTTTTTACCTGATGGATGATAAAAAATCAAATTCATATGCATGATGATCTCGATTAAGTCTGATTTTACCAACACACAATGTCTAGAATGTTGAAATTGGGATTGGTCAAGAATTGAAAATTCAGTCATGACCAAAGAGGATTTCTTATATGCCAAAACAAAACCAGAAAATATCATTAGGTACTCTAGCTTACTTACTTCCCTCTACCAGAAGAATAGATCTGTAAATTTTAGTGCTTGTAACTTTGACCCGACATTCTTTTTTGAAGCATCCTTCTTTCCATTGTTCTCCATGTTTGTAATAATAACCATTAAATCCACAACCTACAAGACATATATAATGTTTACAACGTCACCTCAGGTATACAAACTCCAGTAAATAGCTGATTTCTTTTTAAGATGTAAAAACTTTCATGTTTAATCTAAAAAACTGTGAGCAAAGCTCACAAATTATATACCCCTGCCCCTTAAAAAAAACGTCAAATCAAAATTTTAAATAGATGGTGCACAATGGCAATGTGTACTGAACATTCTGTGAAAGTCTCATTAAATTTCACCATGTAGTCTAGGAGGAGTTGTCACCACAAAGTGTGTACCCCTATGTGTACCCCTATGGGTACCCAAAGTGTGTACCCCTATGGCGGCAAAATAACTAATGGACAGACAGACACCATGATCACTATATACCACTCGCTAAAGATGATTGTGGTCTCTAGGATGGAAGTCATGATGAAGTTTTGGGTTAGTGAAAGGAAACAGGATAAACTAGAAAATTTGTAAAGGTTCCTTGGAACCATGTGTCTCGCCTGCTCAGTAAGGTATCATTATAATCAGGACTAGACTTTAGAAATAAAACATGGCCGCCATACTATATTGTCATTATAACATGGGCTTGAGTTGTTTTTGCAAATATTTTATCCCGAGCGTTAGCGAGGGGTAAAATATGCAAAAACAACGAAAGCCCATGTTATAATGACAATATAGTATTTGGCGGGTATGATTTATTTCAATTCTGATATGGAAATTTCACCCATTTTATACCCGAAGCGAGCAGCGACTATCTAATGGTTCCGTAACATTTTGATTTGGATAAACAAATACACGGACAAAAAACTTTCCACAAATACAACAAAAACTTACTTTCGTTTGATGAAATTGCTATTTTAACTGTAGAAAATGCCTCAAGTCCTCTTAATCTCCATTCAAACTTTTCAACCGACGCTGCTTACGAACCGGACATTACGATGTTATTTGTGACGTCACGAGTAGGAAAATTAAAGATTGTCCCGAATATTGCCTTTTCAAGTAAAAAAAATTCCATAATGAATTTCGGAATCAAATTTAATTAAAAAGTTGTTAGTAGATGGTAGATGATTTTGACAGTAAAAATGAAAAATAGATTCAAAATATGCAACAGAAACTATGCATCTTTTGCGCATGTGCTAAGAGTGTTATATTGGTATTATAACATGACTCTATTTACAAAGCTAATACAGGAAGCCATATTAGAATAACGTTTATATACTTTCTGTATTCCAAAAAATAACTGGTCTGTAAGAGTTTCAGGAATTTACCAAAATTGGAAGCAAATATTTTTGCAATTTAGGAATTGAAAATGACTGTTTTCACCAAAATGTATTTAAATTGGCATGGTTGCTAGGCAAAATTTCAAAAAATAAAAGACCTTGAAGAGTTTCAGGAAATTCCATTATTGATAATTACTGTTTTCATCAATATATTTTTAAAAAAAGTATGGTTGCTAGGTAGAATTCCAAAAATTAATAGGTCTAAGAGAGTTCCAGGAAATTTACCATAAATCAGAATAAAAATTTTTTGCAATTTTATTCATTAAAATGTTTGTTTATTTCAAATTTACTCAAAAACCATGGTTGCTAAGAAGAATTTCAAAAACTTACATGTCTTGGACAGTTTCAGGAAATTTACCAATGTTGGAATAAAATATTTTTGCAATTCCATTATTGACAATTACTTTTTTCATCAATATATTTTTAAAAAAGTATGGTTGCTAGGTAGAATTCCAAAAAGTAATTGGTCTTAGAGAGTTCCAGAAAATTTACCAAAAATAGGAATAAAAATTTTTTGCAATTTTATTCATTAAAATGTTTGTTTATTTCAAATTCACCCAAAAACCATGGTTGCTAAGAAGAATTTCAAAAAATTGCATGTCTTGGACAGTTCCAGGAAATTTACCAATGTTGGAACCCTGTTTTTTATTTCTTATGCGTTCAAAATTATGCTTGGCATCAAAGAATTGCCTTATTTTCAAAATTATACGCAAAAATTTCAAAAATTATCAGTCTTTGATATTTTCAGGAAATTTACAAAAGTTGGAACCACAATGAAAATTCCAACAGCTTGTTCCATATCTGCACACTGCATGCAGCAACGTCCAATTTTAATGAAATTCTGTTAAGATACAAACACTTAATTCACTTTTATTTGTGGATTAACATTGACATATTTAGCTAAAAGTCCAAATACACAATAAATATGGAAAAACCACAAAAAAAAAAAAATCCAATTTTTTTCAGCTGGAGATAATTTTCTGACCATCATCTAAGTTTTGACCACTTTTCAATAAATTCCAATAAGATTTAATAACTTTATTCAACTTCTAAAAGACTTTAATCTGTGGGTTAACATTCATTTTTTTTTTTGCAAAAAAACATTAGTCCAAATACGGAAAATAATCTGTGGGTTAACATTCATTTTTTTTTTTGCAAAAAAACATTAGTCCAAATACGGAAAAAATACAGAAAAATGAAAAAAATAAATTTCAAAATTTTCATCTGGAGGTAATTTTTAGAACATATTCTAGCTTCTGACCAGTTTTTATGATATTCCAATAAGATTTAATAACTTTATTCACCATCTAAAAAACTTTAATTTGTGGGTTAACATTTAAAAAAACTAAGTCCAAATATGGAAAAAATACGAAAAAATAAAAAAAAAAATTTCCATTTTTTTTAGCTAGAGGTAATTTTCTGACCATTATCTAGCTTCTGTCCAATTTTGACACAATTCTATGAAGATTAAATGACTCTATTCAACCTATGAAAAACTTGTGCAATTGTTGACACTGACGACAACAAAATTTGGATCGCTATGTCTCGACTTTCATCTCAGGCGACTTTCATCGCAGGCGAGGCAAAAAACTCACTATAATTTACCACCCGCTCCCCCATTTGATAATCAAATTAAATTCTGAAATAGAAGATGCAAATCTACATTATGTCACAAAGACTGTGTTAAACATGTTAAAGTTTCATGAAAATCTATTTAGTGGTTCAAGGGGAGTAGCGGATAAGAGATGGGTACCTACTTGTAATGTACTGGCAAAGTCCATGTTTTGCTATAGGAAACCCCAACATGAGGTTGCACGCGTTGTCGTGCTAGGTATACCCCCACTCGTTTTGTTTTGAAAATTAAAAAGGAAAAAAAATGGCTTAGTCCCGCTGAACAGGAAGTAAATATCATAAGGCGACCAAAATGGGAGACGACACATTCCCACTAAATATATACCAAATTTGAAATAAATCGGCCCAGCAGTAGCTGAGAAAAGTGCGACGAAAATTTTCACTATGTTAAATAAAGGGAAAAATGGCTAAGTCCCGTCAAACAGGAAGTTGATATCATAAGGCG
>MJUU01026981.1:16559-56292 GCA_002080025.1 Modiolus philippinarum | reverse complement strand
GGCAACAAAGAAATATAGTAAAACAAGATCAGACTTTAAATACAGTTTAAGATATTGGTAGTGTTTGAGCTAACAAAGTTTGAGAGACTTAACTTCAACTGTATAACTTAAAATGTTAGCTTCATTGTGGCAACTGAAAGCCAGTAGAGCGATGCAGGCTCCTGGGAGCCTCTAGTTTACATTTTCGGACCATAAAAGTACGGATTTACCCTTTATAAAACTTGGAACTCTGCAACTTGAAATGTGTCGCTTGATCCTATAGGCTTTATTTTGACACCCTACAGACATCATGTATGCGCGCCAAAATGCGTATATTTGGTTTCCATAAACCTTTTGTAGGAACCTAAATTCTGTACCATTTCCTTAAGATAATGAAAATTCTCTTCTGTTGACTCTAATAATATATATTTTGAAATCGAATTTAAATGGTCGTGTCAAAATATCGAACACTTCTGAAACCACTTTTAATTTGATTATTTTTAATACATATGCAAAGAAAAAAATTTTTTAATGCCTAATGCGTTTCAAGGAATAATGTTTTCATCGTACAATTATCGACAAGACTGGACCATTCAAAAAAAGTATAGGGAGGTATTAGCTGAAGTCAGATGATAAACAAGTCTTACATTGGCCTTTACCATGTACTTGGACCCAACTTTTTTAATTGTAGAAAAAACATACTCGTAAATGATATAATTCAACAGAATACCCCAATACCCCAATATGTAATTGAAATATGCATGTATTAAACGCAAAAGAAATATTTTAAAGAAACTGTTAATGTACTGATTATTTCTATTCGGTGTTAACAAACAAAAAGTCCGTGGATTACGATTGATAATCCCAAACGAGTACACCTTGCTTTTTTTAGGTAGGTCAACTTGGGTGATCTATTTCATCAAGTTAATTGGCCACCTTTAAACTAGGACAATCAATCACGTAGACATTTTCATCTGTTTGAAATAAAATGTGAAAATGCACATGACTGCAGACTTTTGTGCATGCCGTAAATGCTGAATTCAACATTTTTCAGATATGTATGGTTATTCTGGATTTTCATAGCAAATATGATAAAGATTTAATCCATGAGCTGGAATTACCTTTGTGCTTTCCCCCACTTCCGAACCCCACCCATTTTTTTTACATTTTTACGTCCCCTCTTCATAATAAAACATGTTAACACGAGCATAACGTGCACGCAATGGTGAAATTGGATCACTTTTTAGACCCACCTACCGACATTTTGGAAAATTTCGTTTATTTGTTGTCTGATTTAATAAATCTAACTGTTTATATAAAGACTGAAAATGTACCTTTGGACTAGCAATTTATCATGAACATCGAAATATGCGATTTATATTTAAACATAGATTTAAAACTGCGCGCCAATTGTTGAAAACGAAGTTAGTGTCCAGCTTCATTAAACGTATACCAATTGTGACGTCATATTTTTCCCGGGAACGTTTTTGATATTTCTTTGTGAAAGTCAAACCTGGTAAAGGTTTTATGAGTAATTTCAGTGCGTTAAGGCGAGGAAAAGTATCAAACCCTCTTGAAAAGGCAAGATATGCTGATCTCAAACCCTCAGGCTAAGATATCTTTTGTCCATCCTCGGCAAGCTTCGGGATTGACATGATATCTTAGCCTTTGGGTTTAATATCAGCCTATCTCGCCTTTTCCCTTGGGATAGATACTATATGTCCTGCTCTGTATATGGCACCTGTTACAATGTCAATGAGTCAATTAAGCTAGATTACAGTTACAACCATTTATGTCAAATTCTTGAAAACGTGAAATCTGTGGAGTATACCACCCCCTGTAATCGTACAGTGGCGCCATTGACATTACATGAAGTAGTAATACAGTCAAGATGTTCAATATAATGTAACAAATGTTGCCTTTAATTTCGGATGGTATACTAGATTACCACACTCAGAAAAGAATATCACCCTTGACTACCGTCTCGGGTTATATACTTCCTTCATGTGGTAATCAAGTATACCATCCTTAGTTAATACCCGAGGTCAACTTTTTAATCAGAAGAAAATAATCGTGTCGGACATCTTTTTGACGCGTATTTCCACAGAAAATGGAAATTTCTCATTTATATTTATTTCTGAAGTTCAGAGGTATTTATATCGTCAGTTGCACACAGAGTTCAACTTGCCTTTTTAAACTTAGATTTTCCAAGATCTGAATATTAAGTAGTTTCTGTAACACGATTTTTTATGATGAAAAACAAAATACCGAAGTTAATATATATTTAGATTCTGCATATGCGCATTTCGACAACTTATGTCTCTTAAGTGCAGATCAAATCAAAACTTTTGGAAATCCATATATCGAAATATGTGTAAAATCTGATAGAGAACAAATAACCAATAGGGTCTAAATACGTAGTGAATCCATAATCAGCTAAGGACAGAGGTATGCGAGAGTGAGATACTCCTTAGTTTTGAACAAAATTTTGCAAAATTAGATATTGCTAGTTTCCAAATAAAATCGGTTTTCGGACAAGCACCCAAGTACTGGCTACTGGGTTGGTGAATACCCTCAGGGGCTAACAGTCAACCACCAGAGGCATCGGCAAGTGAAATAATAAAATACAGAAGTTACTGTAGAACCTTTGCATTTTTGCACACCTTATTTCCCTCTTTTTAAACAATTTATCATATACGGGATTTTCTCAGAAATTTTCATAAAAAAAGGATCAATTGTACGTTTATACATGTTCACAATGGTAATAAATCAATATACTTTATTTTATTCATTTGTATTTATTCAGACACTTCCTTTTGGAAACTTTGTACAATAAGACCTATACATTTGACATCACACTGTCAGTTAGAAAATATTGTAACTAGAATAAACTAAATTTTTATACGATTCCGTAGTTATTTGACCAGAGTGAAAATTGTTGTAAACGTTGAGGCAAGTCATTTTGTAAACTTACACTTCTTTGAGTGAAAATTAATTCAAAACTACATTTCTCTAATATTTTTTTCTGCAAAAATAAAATGAGTATGCTTTGATCAAATGGTTTATTTCAGTATGTGATGAAAATAATACTTGTGAAAAGCATTATTTGTAAAATAATAAATTCACCTGAAAATGTTGATAGATTACGGACCTTGTTTTAAAAATGTCTGGAAAATGGTTTTCTCTAACTTCCACCTTACAAAAAAAAGTCTACAACAAAATGACTGAGCTACTGAAACCTTTAATGACAAGAAAGTTTTGTGGCAAAAAATATTCTATGAATCAAAAGATAAATCCTGGAGAATCCGAAAATCGTATATAAATTTGAGTCTTCACATATGTTTCTTGATTGCCTGGACTAGGTTGCAAAAACCTTAATTAAAGTTAATTGGCAATTCAATTTTTATACTATATTAATTTGGTTATATTTGTTAAGGATTTTATTGATAAATAGAATTTCATTGTCAATTTAATTTAATTTACATTTGTGCAACCCAGTCCTGATTATAAGAGGGTTTTATTGATCATCATCTTTGTCAGTGATTATAGGATTATCAGAATACTATTTTATTATTTAATTACTGTATTTTTGAAATTTTCTGAAATCATTCCTTTTTAGTAAAACATTATTGATGATATATTCAAAAAGTTAATGAGGAACCTCAAATTTAATAACCCCATCGGACTAAATCCGTAATAAACATACATGACTAATTGTAATTTTCATTACTTTTCCACTTCCCAAGTCTCTGTTAACTAATCTCTGAAGTTGATTTTAGCACAACAATACTATTTATAGAACTTTCGGACATTTTGACCTTAACAAGCCCTGTAGAAAAGAACTTGTAGAGAAATTTTTTTCTCAAACAATCAAACAAAAAATTACATTGTTTCCAAAATAAATATGCTTTAAATATAAGTTCCCATTTGTAACCTCTCACTTAATGGTGTGGTACAGACTTTACTGTCATAAGCATATGTCTGGTGTGATACCTGAAAAAAAGTAAAATAGGAAACATTAAAATGATATAAAGTAAACACACACGTGGTCCCTTATATTGGTGTTCTTCATCCTGATGTCACCACGACATGCTTTGCTAATACTTTTTATCACATTCATGACGGTCTAATTAATCCCATTAAACTGATAATCAAAACATATGAAAAATCTAATAGCGAACAAATAACTAAACGGCCACAATGGACTGTACCTTGCACAGCAATCGAGATATGTGAAAGTTGATAAGAAGGCCATCTTTACCCGTCCGCAGCACCTGATGAAACTCCTGTCTTTTTTAGAGGTTCACACCGTTTGTGCTTTACTTTTGTGGCTATTGTATTATGTTCTGTTTGTTTCGTCCTTTTCATTTATTGGTCTCTATGTGTGTGATCCTTATTTTTCATGAATTTTGGATTTAATTTTTGGTTGTCGCTTCGATATTCATTTGGAAATTTATCAAATAAATTTTAGAAATGTATAGACTACAGCTATGTTTCAAGAGATCGGTTTTCGGGCAAGTACCGCATCACTGCAAGACTTAGTTGAAGATATTCTCGAGGAATATCGGTTTTCTAGAGAGACATGACACCTACCCGCGGTTATAAACAAACAATCAACCAAAATTGCAATTAATCTTAATTCGACAACTTATATCTCTTCAGTGCAGATTCAAATCGAACATTTTGAAGGCGAATGTTTTATGTGTGAAATACGTCAATTTGTGGATTGCCTCTGAAGCATTGCAATACTTCTAATGAAGAAATCAACCTGTAACAGAAATTCTATTATTTGCTTTTTACTTAAGCCTTTATTACATCAAGAATGAAAGAATTGTTATTTCTTCATTGTGGTGCACTTTGACATTGTCAAAACAGAAATACATGTAAGGCAAAGAAAGTGTATAGTCACTCTATGTTCGATAGAACGAAAGTTGCAAGGTGCCCCCTCCCCCTAGCCACCCCCTTTGATCTAAACTTACTTCATATTCATAACCAGTTAGTGAATCATATACTCATTTTAATTATGTTTAATTAAGTCATAATGGAAAACAACACATTGCCAAACTTAAAAACAAATGAAGGGAGAGACATCAAACGAAGCTATTGAAAGATTAAATCAGGATGATCAACGCTTATCTTGTGGACTTTGAAATCCTTTTTTCCTTGGGGGACTGCTTCTGGTAATAAAAACTAGAAAATCTTGTAACCATTTTTTTTTAATTCATGTTTTTTGTATGTCTTAGATTTATTTTAGAATTCTTAATGGCATGAAAACAATCTCAAAATCAATCTAATTCAGAAAAGCCACCAGCTACTAAAATTCGCTGTTTGCTCTATCAACGGATAACTTTCGAAATACCATGATTATAATAATTCGTTGCAACTATGCATCAACTTTTCAATACATTCTTTCCATAAATGTATAATTATAAAGAGTTGGAGAAATGAAAATATAAGGCCTTATACCAAAGAAATTAGCCCGCTTAATATACAAAAAGTCCTATTTAAACTTTTCGCTGCAGTTATGTCAACAAGACTAAATTCATGTTCAACAAAAATCTTTATTTTATATAAAATACTGAAATTACTATAAAATTGAGTTTCTGCAGATGGCCATTTCGACAACTTATGTCACTTCAGAGCAGATAAAATCAAAACATTTGGAAGGCCATAAACCGAACATTTGTCAATCTGATATAAAACAAATGACAAAAAAGAAAGAAATGAAAAGCCAAAATCAGCTAAGAATCTATAATCAGTTTTTATGGTCAGCTCTTTCTACTGGGTTGGTGAAAACCCTCGGGGACTAACAGTCTACCAGGATAGGTATCTCCCCAATGCTAATAAATTAAAAATACAGAAGCGACTCTGCATATCAAATGAAACCCATATTTGGTTGATAAAGTTAATGAAATGTTACCCTATCATTCATATTTCTTCGTTATCATGCTTTTCTTCTAACTGGAAAACTGCGGGTGACAAAATTGTTCGTTAAATGTGTTGTTCTTGCAAGAACATTTAATACGGTTTAAATGGCTTGAAAGATGGTGGCAATTATTGTGTGCACGTCTAGTGATCAATTTGTAAAGGGTGAGCAGTGCAAATCTATTACAAATACAAATTAACAATGAAATGGTATTGAGTATTAAGCGAGTGAACAACGCTTTTGTTTTTGTTCTTAATCATAAAAGTCACCATGAAGCCTTTTAAGTAAGCTTTGCTCGTGAATCAATAGTGTACTTGGACTCGTGGTGACTTTTTAGTGAATAGGGGTGTCTGTCAATACATCCTATTACCTTTCGCTCTGAATAAAATAATAGAACAGCTTTCTTCGAATGACAAACTTGTAGAACAAGAAGTTCAGTTTATTTGAAATTGTTTGTCACATTAGGAGTATGAATTCAATTTTATTTGAAATTCTAAAATTGTATGCTGTTCTTTAAGCGAAGTTTCGATTCTTGTTTATATATATGCAGAATTTAAATTCACACTAATTTCGGTATTTAGTTATTTGTTTCCGAGTCTTATACAAATACGCAAAACCTATTGCATTATATCTATGAATTTTGCAAGAACTGGAATCTTTATGTAAAATATTGACAAAAATTAAGTTTAAGTATTTATGAGAGATCAAAGTACTTGTTATTTCAAGAGAATGCTAGAACAAGATGTTGGAATAAAATCAATGAAGTTATGATCAAATATATATCGTACCTGCAACACGAAAAGTTTTTTATGAAAATACAAGATTTCAATCATTTAATTCGCTCTAGTTTCTATACGTCCTAAAATATGGTGGTTGAAAGTTTCTATGTCGTATGCAAACAATAGAGAGTTCAACAGACGATACGACGTTTTGTAAAAATTTTGCAATTTTATTGGTCTAGCATAGTGGTACCTTATTTGTCCCAGTTGCGAGGTACGCATTTTGATCATCCACTTAGACGCTTGAAATATGCATCGTCACTTGTTCATTTTACGTGAAGCCTTGGGGTAGATTTAAACAGATACGAACGCAAGATGCATTTTAATATCTCTTGAGTGCATGGTATTTTACCCCTCAAAAATTATAGATGTGCTAAAAATGCCTAACCCATTTATTTGACATAGTTGTCCTCCTCTATTGACAAATGAATTAGTGTTTTACAAGTCAATCTCGTAATATCACTATATTCAGCAGTAATTTCTGTGGTTTGATGCTCTTAACCATCCCATAAGTATAATATCATCACTGATCTATACAATTACATAAACCCAAAACACTATCACATCCGTTCTTCTCTAATCACGCCATTGTAATATCCGTTATATGACTTAACATTGTCAAAGCATGAAACGAATTGATTCGTTTTTAACAATTAAACCAATTGTAGAAATGATTTGTGGTTTATTACTGATTGTTGAGATACTATAGATTATATTACACAGGAATAATCCAATCTCAGATTGTCGATTTCCTAAGAATACAATATATTTATCCTTTAAAAAATCGAATTCACTCCTTTTACTCCTGAAAGTATAGATGATTTTGTTCAATGTAGTGGTTCTTAGATATTTAACACCGGTCAGACTATTCTACCTATAGTTTTAGGACGGGCCACTTGGAGATCGCATACACAACAGTCTGTATTAGTATAAAAAATGTGGTTAGGACAATTACGAAAGAGACGAAAACTAGTTTGCAGTGAATACTTGTGTATGAAGTTCTAAGGCATTTTATACCATCTACTAAAAGTACAGGCTAAAGGATTAAATCTTTTGCCATGATTTGTTTCAATAACAAAATACCGAAGTTACTGTTAATTTAGTTTCTGCATATGCGCATTCCGACAACTTATATATTTTACGAAAGGGTATGGAGTAAATGAACATGAGACCATAACACATATGTTATGTCTTTTTAGTGCAGATTAAATTAGAACATTTGGAAATCCACGAATCAAAATATATGTAAGAGTTGATAGAGAACTTATTTAATGCACTAATGAAACTTGAAAACATCGATATACAAATTATCAACTAACTGCACAAGCATGACATTGATGCTTGTTTTGTAAAATGTAACAATATTTTATTCAAATAAACGAGTAATTAATATAAGAAAGATAACAGGAAACACCTACAATGGCCGTAAACCAC
This sequence comes from Modiolus philippinarum, assembly GCA_002080025.1. Taxonomy (NCBI): domain Eukaryota; kingdom Metazoa; phylum Mollusca; class Bivalvia; order Mytilida; family Modiolidae; genus Modiolus; species Modiolus philippinarum. The sequence goes on along the minus strand of MJUU01026981.1, from coordinate 48,174 downwards.
AATCACATGCCACAATCCACCAGGGAACCGCACGAGAAAAACAATAAAATGACAAAAGACAAACATGGACAACGATAGGAACTCGGGATAGCCGGACTTGGTACCGGTACTAGCAAGAGCTAGCGGTAGGGTTAAACCGGTTTATGGGTACCCAAACCTCCCCTTTCTCTATCCCGTTTCCCTGTAGCATAATAAAACATACAAATAAAACCCAATACAGGTAGACTGCTAAATCCAAGACCACAAACTTGAGAAGGAAAGAAAAAGACAAAACGTAATTTAGAAAGATGGGTCGAGGAGTGCTCGCCGCTAAACTGCCGGCTAGCTCAAGGAGCCTAGTCTGCTGGTAAAACACTGTCGCATTACGGAATAAAGATCAAACTCAAAACTCCCCGAAGGGTTTGGTAAAGAATTATAATAGATTTCAGTAGACATCGGCAGTATCAGTGAGAGGCCAGTATACCTGTAATATCTTCGGGTCATTGGATCCCAAAGCCAATTTAACGGAATCCTGAAGAATATCCTGTCAATATCCCCTATTACATAAAGAATGTAAGTTACGTCCCAGTTTTTCTGGATTTTTTATCAGTTTTTGACATTTTTTAACAACATTTCCATAAAATCGAGGGTGAGAAATGCCCTTAGTAATAAGCTGTTTGCGAGTCGCACCATATTTAGAAATCAAATCTTCATATCTTCTATAAAACTTCTTAAAGGTGTTAATCAATTTATGAAATCTGTAACCTTGTTGTAAAAGTTTGGATGTGATAGTAAGGTTACGCTCATTAAAGTCGTCAAGAGTAGAACAGACGCGTGCGAATCGTACTAGTTGTGATATATACACCCCGTATGATGGAGCTATGGGAACGTCGCCATCAAGAAACGGGAAATTAGTAGTTGTGAAATCAAAATCATCCCTTTTATCATAAATTTTAGTTTTAATTTTGCCAGAGTCAATGATGATAGTAAGATCAAGTTGTAGAGTAAAGGCATGTCCTTGTCTGATTGCTAGGTCCTTACGTCGGTGCGTCTGTTTGCATTTGTCTTTTGAACAGTTTAGTTTCCAATATAACTGGTATCGAGGAATTAGCATATTTTGCACTGTAATTGGCATCATGAATTATGTATATTATTTGTGATATATGATCGACATATGAGTAAGAGTCTTTTCGTGTTCATCTTATTGAAAAAGACGATTATGATTCTATTCATTCTGTGTATGGAAACAAATCTTAAATTAGTGAATAAAACTAAAATGTCTAAAAGATCAATGCACAAAAACAAATGCATTTAAAGTTAGGACCCAACAATCAGTCAAGGACATACCTTTTCTTGACAACTTATTGTTGTATAAAAATATTTTACTATAGAATTAAAAATACATACAAGCATTAATTTCACTCTTGTACACTCTTTTAATTGCAACTAATTAACAATCTACATATGACTATTTTAATGTTTCATCATTGAATTTAAATTGTGTATGTCTTGTTTGAAAAATGACCGTTAAAGCATTGATGGTACCATAAGCTTTGGTTCTTTATACACTAAAGTAATCATAAGTTTCATGTTTTCGTTTCTTTCGAAGTTGTCAAAAAACTACAAAATTTCGTACCCACCAAGGTGAATGTAAATTGAGACTTAGACTCGGTCACGTTACCTCAGGCCTCAGATCACATTTATTTTGAACACGCCTTCTTTGTAAAAATAAAGACGTAAAACAATTACCCGTGGTAGAGATGTATGTTCTTTATTTGTCTTAGATATGGTGTACTTGTACATGAGATAATATCTCATTTGTACACTTCATTTAATTACTATTATCTAAATTTGTGTAAATTCTAAGACCGAAGGATTAACTCCCTCCATCGTAGTTTGTCCTTAGCTATATTTGATATTTCTAATCATTTAGTTTGGTTTTAAGCATTTTAAACATTTTTTTGAAATTATGGATTTCCTTTGTTTGGGTTCTAGTGCTGCTGATGATGAATACATTTCCGAAATAGCCATACAGCTCATAAAATTATTGCAATATGAGTTAACATATGTGTTATGGTCTCATGTCCATTTACTCCATATCCTTTCGTAAAAATTATTAAAATTTCGCACAGGCATTAATGAAATGACATTCGCATCACATAAATAGCATGTCACCAAAGAAACATATAGGAAAACCAGAAAAATCCATTGCTGTTTTTTTTTTTTTTCGTGGCAACATCATAAACAACCACGTGGTAACATTAATACTTTCAACCTGAGTCACAGAAAAAAAATCATTAAAAAATGAATTTTATTACATGTTCGTATACTACGAATAAGGGGAATTTATTGTGGTCTGATGACATCACCATAATACTTACATATTTCCGGTCTTGTAAATGAATCTGACACTCGTTCATATGTTCTTTTACTGTGTTGATGCTCACATGCCTTCACACAATCTTGGTACTCTCCAATCATAGACATCAAATTATCTCTGAGAGGTATTAATCTGTTATAACGTTCTGATGCAGCAATTAATGATTGAACGAACGATTCAAAAGTCATATCTGCAATTGAAAATATTTTTTTTGTACCTAGTGAAGTTAATTAATAGACCATTTCACGATTATTGACGCCAGATTGGATAGGGGTCAGATTTTCCAGAAAGAAGAGAGAATGTTATATAAGTACGGAAAATGTGCTGCTGAGCAAAAGTTCTGTAACCATGATAGTTTCCATCTTTTTTTGGACTATTTCTACCTCTTTTCCGAAAATTTGCCCATTATCTAATATGGCGTCAATAATCTTGTTATGGTTTATTACTGAAATGCGGACTAATTAAGAAATCAGGGTTACAAAATCACTGAATAGATTTGTCAGGAGCAGAAATCCAAAGAACAAAATCACAAAGTGGTAGCAAAACCAACGAAAAAATGTAAACCACAATGGCCCTGGCTTGGGTACAGACATTTTAAAGAAACGATGGAATAAACAGGTTTTTATGCCGTGCTAAACTTCCTATTCAATAGCGGTAGTTTCCAATGAGTTGCAATTATTGAAAGAAAGAAATCTTCATTGCAGAACTAAGTAAAAAGAAGCTTTAAATAAAGTTCGAATCTAAACTCAAAATTTTCAAACCATTCCAAATCATATTTTCCCTTATTTTCCTTTTTCATTGTTGTATATTCATAGCTTCTCCCTCCATTCCCACGCCTTAACCCCTTTGATGCATTCTACAGCAATGTCTCTATCCGTTTATTTGAGAAAATGGTACATTTTACGCTGACTCGAACAATTTATTCCTCTCAAAATCCGATTTTTTTTCTAACGCTTATGGAGAGATCGAAGTCGATCGAGTTCATTGGTTACTTTAACAAATTGAAGGAACTAATTACATTTCGAGAACAAGTTCTATATTAATATGTAATCCACTTGACTTCAAGATGAAGAACAACAACAAAAGCTTTGATCCAAATGCTTTCCATGTCTCATCTTCATTTACATAATATCCTTTAATTGTTCACAGTGAAAAACAAAGCAGGAAGATGATTGGTTTATATTGTTCACTTATATGCAAAATAACATCCCCTGGTGTCTAAAATAATAAAAGAAAATCCCATAAGTGAAATATGAATTTTTAGGATTTTTGACAACATTTTCTTTACTGTTCAATGAATGTTGGTCAAACTTGAAGTATATAAATGTTATAGTACAAATTGGAATTCTGATTTGTCCCAGTAGAGATTTTGAATTCCAATTTTTACTAGGAGGATTCCGGATTCTTCCGGATTCAAATTATACTGTAACATATATATTGGGTCTGTTCGAGTCAGTATGCCTTGAAAAGAAACTGATCATTACTATATCTCACATTTATTTATCAACATGGCAAAACAATGGCAGTAGAATACCGAAGGAACAAAGCACAAGATTACATAAATCAAAGTCCAGAGACAAGGCAAAAGAAAGAACACCAAAAGACGGAAGACCAAAGACACCACATGCCCACAAAACACACGAACATTACATATACAACACAAAAAACTAAAGCACTAACATTGTGAACTCTAAAAAAAAACAGAGTGACATCAGTTGCTCCGGAAGGGTAAGCATGTCCTGGTCTGTATACAGTACCCGTCATACTGTCAATGGGTCAATCCAGGGTAAAGTCAAAACCGGTAAAAATAAGTATTTAGCAACTAACATGAATTACTTTAATTCTTTAAGCAAATTTTCTAAAAATGGTTTAACTAAAAATATTAGTACTGTGGTATATATTTTCATGCTAAGATCATAAACAATATTATTTCTTACATTTTCATATACTTTTTTCCTTAAATGCAGACTTACATATTAATGTACTGTAATTTTTTCATTACAGATAATAATTGAAAATTTGCACGTATTTCAATTGCTTACATCATATCCTTTTTCAATACAACATATGCATTCTACTTGTAGTGATCATCAAGGACACTCCTTTTTCTAATTTGTTGTAACCATTTTTTACTCCATTTGATTCAGGCAAAAGTTTAACACAAAGTATTTCAAAATAAAGTAAAACATGCAAGTAAAATGTGTTACATCAATTAATGCATACGTTTAAGCATCCGTTCTAAATGCTACAAAATAGTCTGATTAGGTTTAATTGCTAATTTACATTTTCCTATGAAAATATCAATTTAGAGAAACTCATTGTTAATCAAATATCATGTAAATCTAATTAATGTATATCACGATATTCTTACATCAAGACAAATCCAACATAATAATGTTTTATAAACCTTAGAGTGATTTTCAAACCGGGATATAAGAAAGTTTTAAAATAGAAATATGGAGTAAGCTATATCGTGTAAGGATTTTGCCATTTATGTTCATGATACTATAAGGAAAACGGGACAGATAAAAGGAGGTTTGGGTACCCATAAACCGGCTTATGCAAGTACCGGTTCCAGGTCTGGTTGTCCCGAGTTCCTATCGTTGTTTACGTTTGTCCTTTGCCTTGTTTGTGTTTTTCCTGTTTAGTTCCCTAGCGTATTGTTCAATTTTCAGCATTTTTAGATGTTTCCTGTTACTATTATCCTATCTTTTACATCTAAGGTCTTTCAGATTTTTATAACACTTATAATTTTTTGCTTTTTTTTTTGAAATCTTTTGTTTTATTTCTTTATCTGGCATCTAAATTACACATATTACGTTCGGTTTTGATACTGTAAACGTAGTTATTTTGCGGTGTACTAATTTTCGCTATTTTCGTGGTTGACTAAAGACCACAAAAATGGTACCTGTAATTATCTCAAAAAAATTCAGACAGGACTAGCATCACTTTTGGTGTTCCGAATAATATGGTCCATAAGTCTCGTCGAATTTTGAAACTTCCGGGTACATTTTTTGTACCCGGAAGTTGCATTTTGCACGTTAATATATGACGTTCTAAACAAAAGATTAAACGTCATAATCCTAAAACGTCATCTTTTGGCGGAAGAGGTTTTCAAATTTCAATTTTATTGTGAAATCTCGGTGTCACATGACGAGACTTACAGACCCTATTGCGAAAATTTATACCCACGGTTATGTCATAGTTCGTAAAAATTAGTTACTTCGAAAAAAAATACGATAACTGTATTTTGTTACCATATATAAAGATAATTCCCTAGGTGTGTCTAATTTTCGGCTAAATTCTTGACGTGAAAATTGCATACCTCGAGATTTGATTTATATGAGACCCAATATAGTAAAAAATAAGAAATGTAATCATATTTCAGCCCGCAAATATAAATTAACACAATTTGGAAAGATATCGCGAAATTTACGAACGGCGGAGATAAGCACTTTTCTTTTCATCTATAAACTTGTTGGTGTAAACGTTGTTTTGGTTTTCAACATTATCCCTAGAAGATAATTAATGATACACTGATGGTCGAAGTGATCTTAGTGTTTAGATAGCATAGATTATTCATACCGATTGTGGACACCACTTTTGTACCTATTCCAAAGTCGCTAAATGTACCATTTTATCAGGAGTCAGTATGTCAAAAATATAAATATTATTACAGGAGCTATTATCTATTCCCTGGCGGATTTTGGCATGTAATTGTAATGTTCGGCCATTGTGGGTGTTTCCTATTATCTTTTCTTCATTAATTAAGACCTTTCGCTAGGTCAACAAGGTAACTATCACCGTAGGAGCTAGTACATTTTCAAGGTTTTGGCAATGTCACCAAGGTTACCTTCAAACCAGGAGTTTTTATACCTTCCTCGGGGTCACAACGGTTGAAATCATTCCAGAATCTAGTATAATCATCAGACCTTTTCAAAAGTCACAAAGGTTACAATCATCCCGGGATATAGTATGTTTTCAGACTTTTCCCAAGGTCAATATGATAAACCATCAGCCCAGGATATATTATATCTCCAGACCTTAACCAAAGTCACAAAGGATACAGTCATCCCAGGAGCTTAGGCTGTTTCATACCTTTCCCTTTCCCAAGGTCACTTAGGTGAATAGCATCCAAGGATCTCAGACCTCTTTACAGGCCATCAAGGTAAACATCAACCACGAGCTAGTATGTCATAGACCTTTCCCAATGTCACATCATCTGTGGACATCCGTGGAGCCAGTTTGTTTTAAGAACTTTTTTAGCCCAGGGGCTAGTAAGCCATGAACTAGTGTGCAACTTATTCTTTGAATGAAATTTCTTAAATTTTGTCGTTGGCTGCATTCATCTGTCTGTCAGTCACTCTCTCACATGACGTGAACTTCCTCCATTTTTATCTAGGGCTAAAAATTTGTTTTTAAAGTTCTTGCATATATTCTGTAGATGAAGAATAAGATTTTCGATTTCTTAAAAAAACGGCAGTAGAATACCGAAAGAACAAAGGAGTGAAATTTACAAAAATCGAAGTCCAAAGACACGGCCAAAACGAGAACACAGAAAACAATGACGTTAGACAGATACAAAGCACAGAAACAGAAATTAAAATAGCCTTGGTGCAAACAAGCGCCGATTTTTAAACATATGCATGCAGCTTAAAATTATCCGACATTTTTTACTAAGGGTTATTATATTTTGTAGAACTGTTGCAGACAAACCCTACACGTGCATTTTGATTTCCCGAACATGGCAGATTTATAATTTTTAGCATACAATCTTATACTTCAGCAATATTTTTTGTACTAAAGACTCCTAAAAATATTATTCCAATTTTGGCAAATTTCCTGACCTTTTAAAAGACCTCTTTTTTTTAATCTGCTTTGCAACCATATTTCTAAAATTTGTTTCGATGAGAACATACATATCCACTGATTTTGAAAATATTTTACTGAAAACATAGGCAAACGATTACAGAAGCAAACAAGAGGATAGGGGGGAATTCTAAAATCAAATATAAAAAATTACGGCAATTCACATCCAACACGAATTGAGACAGCATGAAAAGACAGAAAAACTGAAAATGAACGCTACATACCTAAAGCACTAGCAGTGTGACCCCTACAAAAACTTGGGTATCATCAGGTGTTTCCGATGGATAAAATTACAAAAACAGGAAAACAGCAAACACCTACAATGGCCAGGAACTACAATCATATGCCACAATTTACAAGCAAACTGCACCAGAAAAACAATAATGAAAAGAAGAGACAAACATAAATAACGATAGGAACTCGGGATAGCCGGATAGCATGATCTGCTCCACTCGTGGTACCTCTCACACTGCCAGTGAAAAGTTCGGTTTTATCACAATTTGTGTTAGTCAGTCCCGTAATAATGTCTGGATCTACCCGAAAATATCTATTCTCATGTATGAAGTAAAAGCACTTTAACGGTCTGTCAAATCATGGTGACGACCGCAAAACTTCTGTGATGACAATTTAAACAGTGACTGAACATACCCTTGATGTATAAGTTTTTAAGACAGTATTTTCGCTCTGTAGACAAAATCACTTTACAAACTAAAGGCAACGCAATAGCGAATGAGTTGTGAAATGTACACACCATATCCCGGAGATGGGGGAATATTACTACTAAAAAAGGGGAATTCACTATTGGAAAGTCAAAATCATGACACTTATCGTAATGTTTTGTTTTTATATTTAGACAAATTTCTGAAATCTAACAGGCCAGTTATTTTTGTAAAATTTTTCCATTCAATTGTACTGTAAAACTAAACAACTAATTAAAATACGTTTCAAAAATTTGTCTATTCTTGTGCTAGTCAATTTTAAATAATTCTATAAGACGTTTATTTTTGTACTTCTTCCGAGTAACGAGTAAATTTGCATGGGACAAGATCAAAAGGATAAAAGCAAGGTAAGATCAAGCAAATGGAAAAACACTTTCACTGTTGGTCTTCATCTTCAAGTCACCATGACGCCACAAAAAAGAAGCCAACACTCCTACCTCAAAGTAAGTTCAAGACGGCCTCTATCACCGGTTTGAGCGGAATTCACTTGCTCCATCGTCGAGTGGATTATAAGAAAATTTGGCAAGTAAAATCGGGAGATGTGGGCAATATATACAGATGGCCAGAAAGTGGGTTAATTTTTACAAAACAAGAAAGCAAAATGTTAATAGTGCATTCGTGTGAGATATTGTCATATGAACAAGTACACCATAACTGACAAAATTAAAAGACCATAAACCTCAAGAATTGGGAATCTTTTTACAGGCTCCACACTGCACGAGAGACAAACTCCACTGTATATGAACAAATAAAGGGATTTGTAGTAAATGTGCATGGGACAAAATCCCTGGCAAGATCAAGCAAATGGAACGACGCTTCCATTCTTGTTCTTCATCGTGAAGTCAATATGAGGCCTTAACACAGAGCAAACACTCATATCTCATAGGAAGATCAAGCCGGCCACTAGCACTGGTTAAGCGGGATTCACTTCCTAATGGTTGAACAACATCACATCCATGTATCCATTTTGTCATGGATGCGGGGTCGTCAACAAGCATAACAAATCGGGCAACGTACTCTTTCAAAAACTGACATCCGTTGTCGACAAAGAGGCCAATAGACAATACAACACATAAACGAAAACCATTCTTCTAGCTCTTTTTCCATTATAATGAAAATTGTTATTCAATGCAATTCCAAAATTTGGCAAATGTCCTGATATTCTCAAAGACCAATTATTTCATAATACTTCATAATACTGCTAAATGTTTTGATTTGATCTGCACTGATGAGACATATGTTGTCGAAATGCGAAAATGCAGAAAATAAATTGATAGTAACTTCGGTTTTTGTTATTTATTACCACTGGTCCGATACCTCTTCTGGTGGACTCTTACTCCCCAAGGGTATTCAACTCAGTAGTCAGTACTTCGGTGCTGACCCGAAAACCGAATTAATTGAAAAATTAATTTTACAATATTTTTTAAAAACTAAGGAGTATCTCCCTCATGCACAGCTGTGTCCTTAGCTGAATTTTGGCTTTTCTATTTCGATCCCTTCAGTTATTTGTTCTCAATCAGCTTGTGCACGTTTTTCGGTTAATTGACTTCCAAATGTTTTGGTTTAATCTGCACTGATGAGACATAAGCTATCAAAATGCGCATATGCAGAAAATAAATTAATAACAACTTCGGTATTTTGTTTTTAAACTGTCCGTGGTTTTCATTTAAGTAATTACAATCAGTTTCTATTTTTTAATTATTCTAATATTGACAAATTTTCTTGATTTCGTAAGGACCACTCATTACTTTTTATTGTACTTAGCAACGACAAAACTTTGTATATTTGTTAGATTCAAGATATGAGGTATGAGCATGGATCATTGTTGAAAGTGCAATGGTGACTTCAAGATGAAGAACAACAATGAAAGCGTTGTTCCATTGATTGTTTTACCAACTATTTGTAATGACTTTGTCTCATGTGCATTTACTCCATATCCCTTCATTGTTCAGATATTTTGAAAGTTCCATTATTTTTGCAAATTTTAAAACTGATAAAAAAAGCTATACTATATATATAATTTTTCCTAACAACCACATATGCTTGGAGCAAACTTTTAGTTAAAAGGTGATAATAAAAAACTGTTTCACGCAGGGTTTATAATAACTGATTCCTCCATGAAATTAAAGGTGTGGATTTACTGTCGCCCGGATGGTCATTTCACTTGCCATTTTTTATATAAAGTAAGTGAAAACCTAACCGTCAATCCAAACCGAACAATCCAAGGACAATGGCAACATCAGAAACAAAAAAGGCGGAAAAAAAACAGAGACACAACATGAGTACGGCACAGAAAGGAAAAATGAAGACACACACACACACACAAAGATGAACAACACGGACCCAATAAAAAAACCATGGGTGAGATCAGGTGCACCGGTAGAGTTAGCATCTCCTGCTTCTTATAAGACACCCGCCGTGTTGGACAAGTCAAATCCGGTAGAGGAAGCAGCAATATATATATATATCAATAATGAAAAGGGTAAAAGACAAAAAAACTATTAATTGGTTTTTCTTGTAAAGCTGATCTTGAACATGATCGTTTGCTTATTTTAGCTAATAATATGAATATCAAATTTACCAAATGATTATGTACTTTCATATTTTCAGGAAATGCATGTTAATAGACAACCTGAGTGTTCTGAATACATTTCAAATGTAATAATCATATTTCGTGAATAAATTTGTGAAAAATGTATAATGCATCGGCAAACGAAAAACGAAGCAAAATGGAGTAAAGGGGAAATACTAAAATAAAAAATCCAGACACACGGCAATTCATATCCAACACGAATTAAGACAGCATGACAAAAACAAAACAAAAATGAACAAAACGGCCATAAAACTGAAGTACTATAAGTGTGAATCCCTGCAAAAACGTTGAGATATCATCACGTGCTCCGGAAGGGTAAGTATGACGACCTGATCCACATTATAAAAGATATTTCGAGACACACTTTCATTTTGATGTCAATCCCGGTTTTCATGGGAGTTCATGCTATGAGTGCCTTAGTTCCTAATGTTATCTTTTTATTTCCGTGCATTGTAGCTGTCTCTCGTTCTTGTTTTGTCTTTGTTTTTATCTGTTGCCATTTTTGCCATGTCCTTGGACTTCGATTTTTGTATTCATTGCTTCCCTTGTTCCTTCGGTATTCTACTGCCGTTGTTTTGTATCTGAAAAGTGTACTGTTGGCTGTTTGTCCTTTCATAATTTTTCAATGAACCTATCTCTTTTTCAAATCTTTTCAAAAATCAAACGAAAAGATAAAATTGATCTGTTTGACAATGGAATTGTGATCCACTAAAAGTACTTTTTCAAAATTGAACAGTTATAAAACTTGTGACATAAGTTACCACAGTTCAAATAAATTTATGTCATTGGTCCGAATACAGCATTTGCCTAAAACTCAATGTGATTAACTGATTATCATTTTGTTAGAATTCTGCAATGTTTGTAAACTTTTAACCGCTAATGAAATCCCACAATAGATCCTTATTTCTAACAGAAATGCCAACTCGTCCGTATAGGTAAAAGATGGATAACGAACAGTTTTAATTAATACCACCAATGCGCATAGAGGCATTAAATGGGTAACGATATAGACTACAATGGCATTTGAAGGATTTCGTGTCAGCAAAATCAATGAAGTTTTCCATTTAATAGCCCGAAATAATCACTTATAATTTGTAGATTTCTAAATGTCGGGTTATGTAGGAACGAATTGAAAGCTTAACAAATCGGTTTTATCAGCAGAAGCCATTTAATGGCGATTTTTGCAACTAATGATCTTTTTAGCCCTTATTGTCATTAAACGAATTCAACAATCGACTTTAATTCTATGGAAAAGTAAACACGGAAATTGTAAAGTCTGTTCATTTGAAGATTAAATTACTTTAAAATGTCGTCTTGTCAACCTTTTTAAAAGGATTTTTATTAGATCGTGGTAATTATATGGAGTATAACACTGTAATTTTCAGCAATAATATATACGGTAATCAAAAGTGTATAAAAAAATCTGTCTGCATTTTTTATAGGATAAATAATTCTATATATGCAACTTTAAAAGAAAACAAAATGCTTAAAACTTAGGAGTATCTTCCTCTTACACAGCTAAGTCCTTAGTTGATATTGGCTTTCCATTTATATCTCTTTTGGTAATTTGTGCTCTATCAGATTTTACAAATGTTTGGCCTATTGTCTTCAAAATGTTTGGATTTAATCTGCACTGACGAGACATACATGTAAGTTGTGGAAATAGCCATATGCAAAAACATTTAAAGGTATTACTTACATCAATCTAAAATGCTGCACATTTGTTAATATATATGCTTTTCCAATTCATACATTTATACGTCTTTCCTCAGTTCTTGTCAAAATTATACTACACTGTATAAATTAAGCCGCCCACACATGTCTGTTACAATTTATACATATATGTAAAAATCATTTAATGTAACTTGACATCAATTGAATTTTGGCTTTTCTATTTCGATCCCTTTGGTTATTTGTTCTCTATCAGCTTTTTCACGTTTTTCGATTAATATGAAAAAGAAAGGAAATGGGGTAAATGTCAAGGAGACAACATCCCATTTCCAGGTTAAAACGACAAAAAACGAAACATCTAGGGGTCAGCATATGGTCTTCAACACAGTGAGGAACCTCACACCATATAGTAAGCCCTAAATGGCCCCGAAAAGGTAAAAAAGTGAATAAATCAATGGAAACAAACCACATCCAATAACCCAAATATCAAGAAACTAAAATTTTATAAGAAGGCAAGGACAAGCCAATGACCAACATATTCCTGACTTGGGACAGGCGCAAAAATTGCGGTGGGGTTAAACTCGTTTTCTTGGATCCAAACCCTCCCCCTATGTGTGGTGAATGGCTAAAAATAAATACACAAAAAGACCCACAGTAAAAATCAAACTAGAAAAAAGTCCAACTTATCAAGACGAGTACCCTTACAATGAAGTACATAAAACATGAAGACAATACACACAGGTACTGTCCGGACAAATGAACTTCCGACGGTTTTGGTTTTGGTTTTGGCACTGATGAGACGTAAATTGTCGAAATGCGCATATACAGAAAATAAATTAACAGTAACTTCGGGATTTTATTATTTATCAATTCAATCTTGTGTTCTCGCCGCTGGTAGCAAAATGAGTCATATTTTTTCCTTTGGTTTTATCGCTTGTTGGTTTTATGACTGTAATTTGACAGGATATTTCTTTGTAATGCATGTGTTGAAGGAATCTAAGTTTTGACAAAGGTGTTTTTCTATTTAGTGGTGAAAAAACTACAAGTGACATTTTTCATATTGTTATATATTTGTTTTTATGCAACATCTGCATAGAAGCATCATATATTGAAATATACTTACTGATTATTTTTTTAGAACCAGCAATAAATAACATTTTTTAAACACTAATGAATGATACAAAAAAATTCTCTAAAGCAAAATTATGTTAACACGAAACAAGAAAGACGTTTAACGGAAAGATGAAATTCAAAAGCAATCCCGTCGATCGTAAAACACTCATTTGTATTTTAAGCTGTTAATCCACATTTTAATGTGTTTCTCCGTACTGAATATGGCCAGTATTGAAAAGAACTTAACAAATAGATGGCTTTGTATGTTTCAAAATAGAATTTAATAACATAATATTCCCCGATGGTCGTGTGACTCTACTTTGTACCACATCTTCTGAGTTATGTATGAAGTCTGAATAAAAATTCCATTTGTAAATTCTGCGTCAGCATAAACACTCCTAAAAGTGTTTTGCTATCAGATTAATGCAAGCCATCATGGTAAAACACACTATGAATAAAATACGTATGTTTTAACTCTATGCTGTTCTGATTTCCACAGTAAATCAAGCCAAAATGCCTTTAATTTTATATCTAGCTTATTTACTGATAAAATATAGGCTTAAGAGAAATTATCATGCAAGTTTACATTTATGAAGGATGTAAGTATTTTTCACTGTCATTTTGCATACGACTGCAAACTTTTGCGGTCGTTAATTGGTATTGCGTTGGCTTCGGTGTCGTCGGCGTCGTCTGTGGACAGATCATTTTCAAATTTAAGTATGATCTTGCTTGGTACACGCGTAAGCTGGGGTTTTAATTTCGTGTTCCTGACCCCGCAAGTTTCAGAAAATGGGACCAGAGGCGGTGAAATTTGGTGTTTTAACATATTTGACCGAAGAACCTTTATTATTTTTGGAATTTGATCGATTTTCTTTATTTTAGTCCGATTTTGATGTATTTGAAAAAGAAAAAAAATGTGGTAAATGTCAAGGAGACAACATCCCATATCCAGGTTAAAACGACCCAAAACAAAGCATCTAGGGGTCACCGTACGGTCTTCAACACAGTGAGGAACCTCACACCATATAGCAAGCCCTAAATTGCCTCAAAAAGGTACAAAAGTTAATAAACCAATTGAAACAAACCACATCCAATAATCTAAATATCATGAAACTAAAATTTTATAAGAAGACAGGGACAAGCCAATGACCAACATATTCCTGACTTGGGACAGGCGCAAAAATTGCGGTGCGGTCCAAACCCTCCCCTATGTGTGGTGAATGGCTAAAAAAATAAATACACAAAAGACTCACAGTAAAAATCAACTAGAAAAAAAGTCAAACTTATCAAGACGAGTACCCTTACAATGAAGTACATAAAACATGAAGATAATACACACAGGTACTGTCCGGACAAATGCTCGCAGTTACTGACAGCTAGCTAAGGACAAAATTACCGTTGACTATGATATCAAGCCCTCTTACATATGAAACTTCAATTGCAATAATTCTAAATAGATTTTGAATAACAATATCATCAACTATGAAAGAAGAACATGATATTGTGCAATGCAAAATACTGCCAATATGAAAAATTGTTTAAATTTAGTTATGCTGTAAAGCATTTAGGAGATGATCAATATTTTTGCCAACAAAAACCAGAAGTAAAGATTTAACAACAATGCTGTATTTATATTTTGTTCAACGGATTAATAAGTTTGAAGGGACAATTTTTGAATTTATGCGCTTTGTAAATGATATTTCCATAGAAGTTTTGATGTGAAATGCTCGTTATATAAGAGCCCTGCATGTAGAACCAAATTTTAATAAGTCAATGTATCTATAATAAAATTTAGAGAATGTTTGTATCAATTTATGATATCTAACTCGTGCATATCGAACAAGCTAAAATGTGAAATGTAGACCCCGTAATTTGGGTATATGTTCCTTTCCGAGCTAGGGGAGGCAAACGGGACCAAAATTCCATATTTGCAGAAGACCTAAAATTTTAATATTTCATCAGATTTCGATCGGAGTTTTTCTTTTCATCTTTCTTGATCTTAGTTTTTAGTACTATGTCAACACATTTGGCGTGGCGCTTACCGTTTTCGAGATATAAAGGTTTAAAGGGGCCAAAATTGCAACTTTTCAAAATATGTGAAATTTTTATTTTTCATCATATTTCTATGTGGGTTTTTACTTTTGATTCCTCTTGTTGCTAGCCTTTGTTAGTTTGCAACCAGATTTGGCGTAGCTCTCACCGTTTCCTAGCTTTAAGGGGGAAAATGAGACAAAACTGCAATTTTTCAAAATACGTAAAATCTTTATTTTTCATATGATTTCGATGGGATTTTATTACTTCGAATTTCTTTTGGTGTAAGCTTTTGATTGTATGTTAATAGATTTGGTGACGCTCATACCATTTCTGAGCTTTTAGGGATCAAAAGGGCTAATTTTTATTTTTTCTCCTTTTTGTATCCAGCTAATTACTCTATCAAGCTCATTTTTGTGTCCATCTAAATACTGTGTAAAGCTTTTTACTGTGTTCACATTTACTTTAAATTACACTCGTTCAAATTTCAGTAGTTGTAGTTAACATGCTGCGGGCGTATCATGCTGCTTTCTGTGTAGCTCTTAATTCAGTTCTTATTTAAATAACTTAACCAAAAAACTAGAATTATCTCTATGTTGAAACCTTGTAAATGTCAAAAATTAATCACATCATTGCTGAGGTCAAACAAGTGTAAAAGTTTTCACTAGATCGAATAACAAAATACCGAGGTTACTGTGAATTTAGGTTCTGCATATGCGTATTTCGACAGTGCAGATGAAATCGAAACATTTGGAAATCCATGAACCGCAATATGTGTAATTGCTGATAGAGAACAAATTACCAACAAAATCTAAATAGGAAAGCCAAAATTATCTTAGGACAGAGCTATGCAAGAGGGAGATACTCCTTAGGTTTGAACAAAATTTCTTAAATTAAGATATTGCAAATTTTCAAATAAAATCGGTTTTTCGGGCCAGCATCGAGGTACTGGCTGCTTGGTTGGTGAATACCCTCGGGACTAACAGTCTTAACTTTTTCTTCTGTTTTGCCTTTTATTAAGCATCTTGAATTAATTAACCTATCCCATATAAATTCACCTTGCCAGTACTCTAATTTTATTTTTGGTTGTCTTCGTCATGTTGTAAATTTACATTGCTGTATTTTAAGATTTTTTTTTTTAATTATCCACGTTCTTCCTTTTACTTCTATATTATAAGTATATATTTGGAGTGTTTGGAAAATCCGGTCAATACGGCAGTCTGTTTCAAATGTTTGTGCGGTGAAAGAGTTGCAGATGAAACAATAAATAAATAACTTCATTGCATTTAATTTGCGTCTGCAGAAGCTCTATTAGACAATTTATGTGCGAATAATTACCTCAATAATGAAACAATTGGAAGAAGAAAAGAAAATAAAACATATCAATCAGTTGACAGAGAACAACAGTTTGACTGACATAATGCTTTTTGTAAATATATTCCTTATATATCACTGATTAAAAATTCGAAAACTTTTTGGATTAAAATTCTGAAAAGGGCTTAAGTACTTTATGTTTCGTTTAACTGCAAGTCTTTCTATTTTGCTATATTCTTGAACAGCTAACCTATGTGCCTTTTCAGATTTACGAAAAATAAATTTCTCTCCTTTTTGATATTGATAAATTCTTGTGGGTCGATAAGATAATCAATAAATAGTCGATTAAGTCGATAGACTTTCGGTGAATTAACAGAACGAATTAAATAAAACCCAAAGGGAAGAAGACTTTGCAGAAATCTAAAAAAGGACAAATTCGTTTGTTGCTTTTGAAATACAACCAAAAAAGAAAGCATTTTTAATTTACAGTATGATAGTCTATTCTTTTGTAGACGCTTAGACACATAACACAAAGCCTAATCCCAAATAGCTCTTACAATCCTTAAAAATGCTTCTTGCTTAGAGTAAAAACAATAATCAATTGAACTAACGTGACATGTCTTCTCAATAACCAAGAAAATATTTAAATTTCAAACATATGTTAAGACAGTGCAGAATATTGTGAAAATTGTGTTAGGAATGACATGTCTACTATAGCTGAGTTTTTATTCAAAATCTACATACTTAATGTTTGCTTGTCCCGTGTATCATCTTTTCAAGGTTTGTCAAAATTTTTTTTAAAAAATGGCTAGAACTGAAAAGAACTTCCTAAATTTACAAATGACTAAATATATTTAGATTCATGATTCATGGTATGTTCGGTATTGTTTTATAACCCCATTCATTCGATTGGTACATTATGACATAAATAGAAGAAATGGCTATCCATGCATTGCTATCAGATTTTCGGACTTTTCTGGCTTTATCCTTTTAAAAGCTTATTATTTTTTTTTTGCCTGGTGACCCTCCACTTTTTTTTCAATAATTTCATTCTTACACCTTTTTGGAATTTTAACAAAATTGTATTCAACTGGTGTTATTATGCCACATACATTATTGGGACATACATTTTTGGATTAGCATTCCTCATGTTTAACCTTAAAAAATGCAAAGGGGTTCAGTTTCCCGCCATTTTTTTGAAACACTTGTATTCCAAAATTTACATCGGAAACCTATCAATTTTTGGGGCTTACATAATCTCTTTTACAATTTTCTAATCAAAAACCATATTTAAATTTATTCCTTGTTATTTTTAATTTGACCAGCAAACATCCTTTCTAATGGTTACTTTTCTAGACAATTGTCAGGATGACAAAAAGCAACTTGTATTTACTATTTATAATTTCGTAACATACAACGATACCCATATAACTACATTTTTATATTTATGAAGTCTGAATGAAATTTCCATTGTTGCTCGATAATGAGCAATGAATTCCCTTCAAACCGGCCCTAGTGGCTGCCTTGATCTATCTTTGAGGTACCTTGTATGAGCAAAGTTCATTGTTGAAGGCCTCATGGTGACTTCAAACGATGGACAAGAGCTATAAGCGTTGTTCTATTGCTTTTTATGCCCCAGATCGAGGATCGGGGGCATATTGTTTTTGTCCTGTCTGTCTGTCTGTCTGTCTGTCTGTCTGTCTGTTTGTGCGTCCGAAATTTAACCTTAGCTATAACTTTTGAACTATATAAGGCAGTCTTTTGATACTTGGCAAGTGTATATGTCTAGTCAAGAGGAACATAAATATGCAAAAATAAATTAGGTCAAGGTCATAGGGGTCCAAAAGGGGTAAAATTGGGAATCTGGGGGCATATGTAGTGTTTCACAAACACATCTTTTTACCATTTATCTGTAGAGACTTTGTCTTATGCACATTTACTCCATACCCTGAATTACTATGTATGATATCATATAAAGGTAAACTATTATGGTGAAGCATGCGATGAATTTAAAATAGCATCTTTTACTGTGTGCCTAACATTGTTTTAAGGAGAATATTTTGTGGCTCGGTTTAATACAGGGGTTTTTTTAGACCGTTGTTGTCAGCAACAAAATTCCTTGGTTATGCACACAAAAAAATCACCATGTCAATTTGCTCAAAATTGTCTTTTGACAATGCTCTGACAAACTGCATTCTCAAAGTTCTGAACAAAAGTAGTGACCAACCTTAAATAATATCTTATTTTAAAAACGCTATGCACTTGCACATGAACACCATTTTTTAATCATTTCTATATCTATATGAATAATTCATTCAATGATAAATTAATAAAATTTGTTTACCACATTCAAAAAATCTTTTTAAGATAAATATTTAATAAATATACAATAATTATGATAAGAATATGTGATAGTAGTGTTGATTTTTTTATGACATGCCGAATTATGATAAAAATTGACATAAAATTAGTTCATGCAAAAAAAAGGGTTTATATTTGTCGTTTACAGTGCTTTTGAATCTTGCTCATTAATTCTTCGTTCTTATAGTTTCATAAAAGTACAAATTTTAACATGCATAATATGTAATTAAATGAGAGTAGTTTAAGAATTGGAAACGCAAGTGATTAAACCATAAGAAACTCAGAAAAGCCAAGTAGTGAACAATAACAATCCAAATTAGATTTACAATTGCGAGAAATAGCCAATGTCAGCCAGTACGGCTAATTCGATGAGTTTACCTTATTCGCAGCATCATAATCTACCTGGAAATCAATTTTCGTTGAAATCGGACAAAGCTGAAATTTTTGACGTATTTGGCGACCATCTTGCCAACGGCGGCTATTTTGAAAATATTAAACGTACAACTAAAAATTATTGTAAGAAGAAGAAGAAGAAGAAAAAAAAAGACAAGTGTAATAATAATAAGAAACGTAGAATAACAACATGCCAGTCCCCCCACCCCTTCGTCTTGGGTGACATTATACTCAGATGAAACGTAGGATAACAACATGCCACCACGACTACGTCTTCTCAAATTCAAAAAAAGTCTGATACAACATAACCCGTCTTATCCTATTCACAAAAAATCTGATACAACATAACCCGACAGAACACACTTTATTATCAAAAGAAAATGATACATTGAAAAACGCCCGGAAAATCACAGGCCATTGTGTATGTTAATCACATTAAAATAAGTTAAGTTGGTTTAATATAATGACATGAAACTGATTTATTGCATTGATAATACAGCGTGACTACTAAAAATCAGGGCCATAAAAGCTACCTGGAAATCAAATTTCATCAAAATCCGACAACTTTCAGAAATTTGCATATTTAGGGGTCAAAAAAAATATCTCACATGCTTCTAATCTAACCATATCTATTAAAATGGGATTAAGAACAAAATTACCAACAGGGTTGTCAAAAACAGAAGTGAATGAGGCAAAAAGATAAATCAGGTGGAAACCTCCTGAAAAATTGTTGACCGCAATGGTCCTGACTTGGTACAGGCATTCAAAAGAAATGGTGAGTTGAACCGGTTTAACGGCATGCCAAACTTCCCCTTCTTTTGTGGTAATGTTCGGTAGCAACTACAGAGCAATTGCTATTGAAAGGTCGCAGACAGTTAAAAGAAATGATCATCCCAGTACGTAGTAAAAAAGAAACTTGAATCACAGTTCGGACCAAAACTGGCCATTTTTTGATAACTTATAACTAACAATATTTGTACAACATGACCAACTTTTGAGTAAATTTTTATGTAACGGGGTCATGGTCATGTGATTTCGTGACTTTCGATCATGGTTACAATTGGTTGTACCACTCCTGGTCGTTCATATATCAGTATGAGACCAGTGCACGATAGCTTCCTGGAAACGACTTATGAAAGCGTCAAAACCAGCTGAACAATTGATTTGTATGCAATGACATACCTATTCAGTCAAAAAAAACTTAGTAAGAAGATACAAACTAGATTAAGTATATCCTAAAGCAACAGCTTGTTAAGTAAGTGATTTTACGATTGTAATGCCGATCTTTAGTTCATTCTATTAGCTGTGGTTAAGCTTAATGTAACTTTAATACTGTTTTATGATTTCATAAATTAAATGATTCTCCCAATATAATAGCAGCTTTTTTGTCGATTAAATGGGGGTAGCAAAAACAATTACCGAATATGAATTTTAAGAGCAGTCTAATTTCAAGAGGCAATTAAATAAATTAGGTGCAAAACCACCTGAAAAAATGTGGTTCTGACTTGGTAAAGGTATTTTAAAAGAAATGGCGGGTCAAATGTATTAATAAATTGCATTTCAATTGTTACAGTAGAGTAGTATTGAAAATTAAATACATTTTACAGCCTTTTCACTGACGCTTGAACTATGAACTCTAATTGTGGACAAACCGATACCGTTATCTCCTCCATAAAAAAAAATCATTTAGAATTAAATATTAACGACTTAATCCGCAAATTTGCAATACTGGCGCAATTGACAATCGGAAATGTCAGAACTTTTAACCATTAACAATATTTAAAAAATGCAAACATGTGCATATGTATTGAAATATAATTTCTTAAAACATGCCAGTTATTTGACAAAGTGACTTACCAACTATTCCAAAATGTTTAGAAATAATATAAAAGTGGTTTAATTCATTTTTTAAATATGACTTATGTACATACTGATAGGTAATATTTACATTTACTACAAACATATTTCATCTCATATAGTCAACCTATGGTAATTGGTATTTTTGAATCAGATTCATTTCTATCGCACATTAAACTATCTTGGAGTTTATGAACCATGTAGATCTCGAAGATCATGCTAAGTATGAATATTGCATATGCGATTTCATACAACATCTATCCACTAAATCAACTTTTGAACATTTTGGTGCTTAGGTGAGGTTTGTCAATGAGATACTAATGTTATGAGTATTTTTCCGAAAAATATAAGATACAGCAATTTTCATGTATTCCAAAAACTCCAAAAAGAATGTGAAACCTCTTTCTAAAGTCTATATTCTGTTTAAGACACAATCAAGGTTTGTTTATGTTTTGAAATGATATCTGTTCTGCTATAAATTTAGTTGCTTAATTTGTACAATCCAGTATCTAAATTTAACTAGAAGATCACATATATCTTACACAATTTGTTTCTGCGATAAAAGTTGGAACGCTGAAGGATACTGAAGAACAAATTTGAAACAAATTATCCCTTCATTTTGTTGCGGCGCAGAAAAACCATGGGAGTAGAAAGGAAGATTTTCGGATATTTACGGGTTTCAGATTAACATACCAAAGTATGTAATCTTTTTGTACTGTACTTGTTCAACACCAGATCAAATATCCTTGATTATGACAAAATCCATTATAACGCTAACTAATATGAACAGACATATTAATTATTAGAATCCTTATTTTTACAGACAAACATATGATCTAGGAGGCATTAGTGTCAAAAATATAGTCTCACCGAAACTTGGCATCGACTGTATCTCAAATTATTGATAATTCATGATGTTATTGCTCATTTGTGTCATATCATCAGTGTCTAAAGAGGAATATATACATAAATGTCATTTTGAAAGAAAATGTTTAAGCATGAGTAAAACTGCATCAAAGACACAAAAACTTAGTAAAGAACATCAATGCGAGTTCAAGACACGAAAATTTGTCATACCTTAACAAATTAATGTTGAATAACTAAATACCGAATAACAGGAATGCAATGCCATTTCTGCCGATATTAACATTTGGAAACTATACGTTTTGCAAATTGTCAAATAAGTTTTTCCATATCTTATGTTCCTGATGAGGTTCGAGGTTAAAGTTGATATACAACTTTTTCATACATGTAACAAAAAGGATAACAGGAATGGCTGAAATTACATGTTACAATCTGTCAGTGAATTACACAGGAAAACCACCAATAAGACAAAAGACAAAGAAGGTAAACAGCGATAGGAACTCAGGACAGCCGGACTTGGTACCGGCACTAGCAAAGCCAGCGGTAGGGTTAAACCTGTTTATTGATACCCAAACTTCAACTTTATGTCCCATGTTAATATATATCAGTATATTACAGCTCATTTCTTCAGCACGATGTACTTTTCGGTGATGATCTTCCTTCCTTATTTTATTTGTGTTAACGAGACATAAGTTGTCTAGATGATCATTTGCAAACACTTAATTGGCAGTAACATTGGTACTCATCTATGTACTTTGAAGCAATTTGGGCCTACAAGCCAAATATCAAGTTGCTGTCAGGTGCAGTTGTTTAGAAAAAAACAATGGAAGTAACAGTTAAGAAAAAAGCACAATATGGCCGAAAAGGGGAAAGACAGTATATGACCACATGCTGAAGCACTGTGACAAATATCATGTGGCTGACATATGCAGCTGCTGAGAAAAATGCAACAAAAAGTCACAGTTTTGAAAATTACATTTACATGCATAAAGTGGATAAGCAGGAATAGGGGACTCGATAGAGCTGAAAAGAGGAGGCGCAGTATAGGCTCCCATACTGAAGCATTATACCAAATATCAAGTGGCTGTGTATGCAGTTCCTGAGAAAAATGCATTGAAAAAGTCACAATGTTGAAAATGAAAGTAAAAAATGTACAAAGTAGGTAGACGGGAAGTGGTGATTCGATATCGCTGATAATGGGAAGCGCAGTATAGGAATCCACGATGAAGCATTATACCAAATATCAAGTCATTGTTAAATGCATTTGTAGAGACGACTATTTTACCAAGTAACGTTCAACTTGCACCCTTCCTCATTTTAATACAATATGGATAAATACTCACTTTGTCGACCTATTCTTTTTGACATCCGATGCCACAATGTCTTAAGTGTTCTTAGATATGGAGTAGCAGTTTCACACCTAGCTTCGCACAACGTTGACTGTATACTGTTTGTACTTCCGGTGCTTATTACGACAAAAACAATCAAAATCGTATAGAGAGTTTTATATTTAGTTATGGTCATCACCTGTACAAAAGAAAAAAAAAACAATACTTATAGTCATATAATCAGACATACAAACAAGAATGACAGCAACTTGAATTGCAAATTATATATGTCACAACCTCACTATGTTCTCTTATTTTAGACTGCAAGACTGGGAACCCAGTACGAAACTTTTCTTTCTATCATTCAAGAACAGTCATCATGCCCAAAATCATCGAACGTTCAAAATTAATTCTATTATAACCTACCACTAAAACTCTTAAGGAGGTAGACTTAGGTTGAGGGACATAACTCTTAAAAATCATGTGTATGCTTGTTTAGAGCATTTTCGTAAATATATTCTAAGCTTGGAAGTAGCACAGATGATTTTTATTCTTTTTTACATCAATGCTTAAAAAGCATCGATAAAACAGATTGTTTCAAACGCCATACTGATTTAAAGAGTTATCTCCCTTGACCTAGGTCTACTACCTTAACAGAAGGGAAAACTGTGTTACAGTTTCGTTTGTATTGTTTCAGCAATCTAAGGGAGATCAGGTCAATGAAAACGAAATAAATTTTTCAACTATTTTAGTTGGAGTGTGTGATGCCTCCCTTTTGATATTGTCCAATGCTCCATGTCTGTCTTATCTGCCCTGTACACCATTCAAAAAAATTGTTTAACTTTTAGTGTATCACTTTTTTAACTGATTTTGGCTTTACGGTTATTTGTTCTCTATCAGTTTTAAACATCTTTGAGTTTCTGGTCTTCCTAACGTTAAGATTCTATCTGCACTGATGAGACATAAGTTGTCGAAATGCGCATATGCAGAAACCAAATTCGCAGTAACTTCGGTATTTAGTTATTTTATAAAATCAAAACAATTATAACTTCCTCATTTTAATTCTTAGGCACCATTTATATAACAGGTGGTTTGATTGGTTTAAAATTAGTCAGATACTTATTTACATGCCTAACATAAAGTACGTATTATAGGTTACCTTCCGATCTATGTCCTTGATTTCACTAAAATTGTAATAACGTCGCATTTTTTACGTATCTAAGGTCATCAATTTTTACTTGACGGTTAAAGATATTTATATACCGCTTTGCTACGTTGACAACAGTAATTAACTTGAATTTTACCGTCAAATATATCATTGACGACCTCGGATATTCTATTGTTTGTGAATAATTCGCAAAGTATTGTAAGAAAGCAGCGCAAGACAGCATATTTTAACAAAGGAAGGGCACTAATCATACTCGATAAATACGTTTTATGTACTTAGCCACTATAAAAACTGATAGTTTGCCATAAAAGTAGAAAAGCCATGATTTAATTACCCGTAAATATAATCAGACTGACAAACAAAGTCAGAACAACAATTTGTACATTAATTTACACTATAGTGTATTTATCTGGTATTCCCAATCGCAATTAGCAACCCGTTATCTGTCACGTTGCTTCGTGAAAACTGCTCAATAAGGTCACATTTACAGCTGACAAGACGCTCTAAATCAATGACAATCTCCTAAAAGGCGCATAATGTCACTAGATTTATTTTGTAATCCCATCTTGTTTGTTAATACTGGATAAAGAGTTATCCTTAACCTGTTAATGTCAATTAGTCGTTCGGCCCATTTCTTGGGAGAACTCGTTTCGCCTTTCAAAATATACCCAATACAAACTCTAGGCTTGTCTACAAAGAGTTATTTAAAGAGCTGCTATAGAAGTTAAACTCCAAATGAAATGAACATATAAATAAATAGCTGCAATATATGTATTTCCTGATACAAATGAACAAAAGACAAAGAAAAAAAGACTATTTACTCCATATCCCTTTACATCGCCATGGATAATTCTTGTGAAGTTTCCTTAAATTTGAAAGGCTGTTTTGCCAAAAGATGGATCAAGACTGCGGTAATCTAGATTTTGTCAGTCAAAATCGTTTTGGGTTTTCTTAATCAATCTCATAGTAAAATTCTATTCTTATTTTTTAAAAATTGTTACATACAATCAAAATTTTATGTGCTCAATGCAATCAATCAACAACATGTGTCCAAAACGTGTTGTGAATTGCATCGGGACTCTCCCATTTGTTTTTCATTTATAGTTATTTGTAATAGTTAGGCACGGTCTATAATGATAATTTGAAATAGCAAATGGGTGTATAACTATAATCCTCCATACGTAATGAACTCTTTATGACTTTAAAATAGACAAGATAATATTTATAATAACTGAAAAACAATCACAGGCTACAAAGTACAGGGGGAACTGCACATGAAAATCATATATGAAATACAAAAAAAAATAAACGTAAACAACGATAGGAGCTTGGGAAAAGCGGACTTGGAACGTGCATTAGCAAAAGCCAGCTGAAGGGTTAAATCTGTATCAGACCTGTCAAGTCTCACGCTTTTTGGCGCGAGAGTCACGCCTTCCAACACCAAATCACGCTCTCTCGCTTATCCCTTTCAGTGTCACGCTTTTTAAATTTTCGAAAAAAAATAGATATCAAATTGAAAAATGACCTTTTCATAATAAGAAACAAGAAATAAGGGGTAGTTCTGCACATTCTTTCACACTACTGGTTAATTTTCTACTCCAGACCCAGAAGTAAAACAACTTTTTCCCTTTCTAATGAAAAAAATTGGTTTCAAATTTCTTGGTTTGACCATTTGAAATGCTCTCAGAATGCACGACTTTGTGTCCCTGAAAAAAAATCTTGTTGCTATTCCCCCACACGCCCTCCATCTCACTCTTGGAACCCAAATCCCCTTGACAGCTCTGCTGTATATGAAGTACACAAACCTCCCGGTTCTATGCCCCGTTTCCATAAAATATAAAAAGCATACGAATAAAACTATAAATAAGAGATGTAGCACTTACTCGAAAGCCCCAAAAAGAAAAGAATCAGACAAAACGTAGTATGAAAAGAAGACTAATCTATAGTCTTGTAACAGTAGACCGAATAATGAGGCATTATTTTCTTTCCATATTTAGTTACATCAAAGTGAAATGAGATCTATAGTCCTTCGAGCTCAGGTTGAATTATTTGAAAAGATACTCGATGTTATACACTCAAGTCTATACATCTGTGGATCCTGTCAATCCCTAAGTAAAATTGACGACTTTCATATGGGTAGCTATTTCACTGCAAATATACAAAACTAGAGTGATAAAATTCAATGGGTTGGCACAATAATTGAATATCCAACGACTTCATTAGTCCGAAAAAGGATAATACAGTTGATTATCAATTAGAGCTCAACAACATTTATTACGTTTTAGAAAGCAAAGAATTTCATAGTATTATGTATGACCCAAATCAAGTTGGTATGGTATTTATAGCATTTCAAGTGCGTTTGTGACATTAATAACTTGTTTTGAATGGTGGTAAGATATTTTCGGCCATTTTTACCGGCGAGGAAAGCCGATGGAAACTGCAGACCTTTGAAATGTATCTAACAAACTGATAACCTATGGTTTCAAATCAAATATACACTTTTCACTTAAAGGCAATCAAAGAAATTAATATGGATTCATAAATAGCCGTTTTGCCTCTAACTGTGTAAACCTTGCTTACGCGTCGATCTTTTCTGAACATTTCATGTCCTGAAATTGTAACCAAAACCAAACGGATTGTTTTGAAAAGCAATACTGATTTTTTTTTCATTGAAAAAATATGTTTGCATTAATTGCTTTCTCGGAATCAAATTTCATTCAATGTTTTATATGAATGAATTTTCAGTTACATTAATTTGCCATATAACCAGAACTAATCAACATTTAAATGAATGAGTTTGATAATATCATCACACCAAATTGAGATATTTTAGAATCTATATTGTTTACATGAATTAAGAAATATTGTGTTTATTATTTGAGGTAATCAAGTTGAAGTATCTTTTATGAATGAAATTTTTCCCGCCTTTATATCCAATACTCCTTGCGCTACCGTGATTCCTATGGGAACTTGGGTAATATTCCGTAACAGAATCTATGAATTCCCCCGGATAACTCGATTGTGTGTCAATCAGTATTATTTGTCTTTTCAGAATACGATTTCCTTATCTGATTAAATGAATTGATCTATGATTGGTTTTATTACTATAATTCGATTGGTTTGCGGAAGAATTTGAGGAAATTTACTTATAGATTGAGTGTTTTATTTATAATCAATGGATTACCATATATGACATCATTTAAATCCAATTTTAATGAGATAAAAGTGAACAGGAAAACATATACGTTTACTATTGACTATAATGTCAAGTAATTATTAAGATGAAGGTTGAAAAAACTTGCTCTATTCAAAAATCAGGGTAATTTGCATCAAAACAATTTCCAATTCAAATTTAAAAAAGAAGCAAAAATAATTAAGTACGAGGAAACAATCTGATTAATATACACCTCAAAAAATTACATAAAAACTCAATAGGAGTCATTCTAGGTGCGTTGACTTTGCTATGCGTGCATCACTTGAGTGGTGAGAATATGTAATATCTAGAAATAAGTTAAGTACAATTTAAAGGACTAATGTAAAAAAAATAGATAACAGGAAAAACCTACAATAGCTGAAAATTATAATTACATGCCACAATCTGCAAGTTAACTACACAGGAAAAACACGAATACTAAAACGTAAACAATGATATGAACTCGGGACAGCCGGACTTGGTACCGGCACTAGAAAAATCCAGCGGTAAGTTTAAACATTCCTCTAAACATACGAATAAAACCCGATATAGGCAGACTACTAACTCCATGACCACAAATCTTGAATAGAGAGAAAATGACAATACGTGATTTTGAAATATGGATCAATGGGTGCTCGCCACTTCATTGCCAGCTAGTTCAAGGAGCCTAGTCTGCTGGTAAAACAGTGTCGCACTACGGAAGAAAAATCAAAATCATAACTTCTCTAAGGGTTCGGTCAAGAATCAAGAGTCAATACCTGTATTTTTTGCCCTTCTAAAGGCACTATGAAAAAGAAGTACTACGGGAATTCATTTCACTTAAGGTAGTATAATTCATGATTAGCTAGACTATAAACTAATAGCTAATTAACTAAATCTCATAGGCCGTCTTTGGGCGAGGAATTTGTATTGTTCCGAATGTCGAATAAGAGTATGTTCTCGTGTTATTCCGCTCTAACGCCAAGAACATTCATATTTGTATCAATATGGCTGCCATCGGAAAGATAAAATGGAAAATTTTAGAGAGCAAATAAATAAAGTGTTAAAAACGCGCGAGACAGTCTTAGAAATTTGACTGACGACAGTAGTTCTGTTTGGCACCCCAAAATTAATGTCTGTGCTTATTATTTAAACCACTGGATGGGTATTCAATCAAATNAAATGTAATTTGTTGAAAATGTAAAGAGACTAAACTAAAACTTTCATTTTCCATATAGAAAATTGAGTAAATTCTTTGATGCAAGATACAACTTTGATTCTTTTTTAAATATGTCAGTAGCCCTTAAAAGGGCTGTTTGATTTTCATTCTCCATGTTGGATACTTTTCTGCTATATATTTACACAATCCGCCTCTGTTGCCTGCCCGAATGATCTCGCTACGTAAGTCGGCATTCCAAGGCCATTCATTTTCTTGAACTTCTGTTGTTTGGTTTTACACCGTAGTTGCTCGAACTCCAGTCTCTGGGTCAAAAAGATTAGCGGAATGGTTTAATTTTGCATGTTCCTATGGTATGCCATTCACTGGTCCGAGTGGCATATCTGTTGCTGTGTCCGCATTACGCATGTAAAAAAAACCTGCATATGTTCTGATTGGCTGTATTGATGTAAATTGGCAAGTCCGGAGACCTACTGCCTCCTACACTAGGGATCAGAAGCGTGTTATGTGCCACTGGTACGGCTTGCATTGGTACATCGCTTTCTTTTCCGCCATCTTTGCTCTCGAGTTGTTCTTGTTACTCCTGCAAAAATGGGGAGTGAAATTTTGACCCGCGAACAATGTTCTCGGGTTGATGTTCGTGTCATTTGGGCGATATTTTGACACGAGAACGTTGTACTCGGATTAAAAATTCCTCGCCCAAAGACGCCCATAATTATTAACACGTTCATCATCAGAAATGGAGGCACTTCTTGTATTGCGACATATAAAGTCCTGACACTAAATTAAGAAAAAAGTGAATACAGGTTCCGGATGAAACATCATGCTTCGCATATGCATTTTTATCAAAAGTTATGTAATCTTAATATTCAAACTGTACATGTTGGAAACATGGTGTAAATTTCTGATTCCCGTGGGGCCTTAATCAAACTTTTGTGCATGATAGTACTTGTATTGTCAATATATCTGTGAATGTTAATTTTGAATGGTGCTGTTTTGTACAGCTTTTCTTCGTACTAGCCATAATTTTAAATGCATTTAGAATTTTTGAGTGAAATAAAAGTTTCTGATATTGAGCTTATTAACTGAACAGAAATTATACAAGGAAAACAATTTCTAATTATTTTAAATCTCAATAAAAGATACCTTCCCAATACAACTAAGTTTGATAGGATTGGGTTTAACATCACGTTCAGCAGTATTTTTAATAGAATTATAAAACACACATACATGTATATATATTATCAGTTTCATTCAGTAAGTTTACAGTGGAAACTGCAGATATAAAAACTAAATCTAAGATCAAAATCCAAGAGAAAATATGACGTCTGTTGACAATAATTCAAATTTTCACTTGAAACGTCATATACAATATATTTTCTTTAAAGATACTACTTATTTTACCGAAAGTTTCCAAATAGAAAAGGAAGGCAGGACCCACTCACTTTAAAACCCAACAATTGTTACAACATATCAGCAGGTGTTTTAAAGAAATGGGCTGTTAACGTGCATGTCAATCATAACGTAACGTTTCGATTGTTACTAATAAATATCAAATGATAACTTCTGGCTTCCGCATATGCACGCTATACTGTATGCTT
The DNA here is from genome assembly GCA_002080025.1 of Modiolus philippinarum. NCBI lineage: Eukaryota > Metazoa > Mollusca > Bivalvia > Mytilida > Modiolidae > Modiolus > Modiolus philippinarum. The sequence continues at coordinate 17,584 of MJUU01026981.1, read as the reverse complement.
TTTATAACTGATATGTGGTAATGAGGACTTTAGAAAGCATGTAACCTATAAAACAGAAGTCAGAACATGTTATATCGGGTTGTAGACAGGGGTAACTCCATTCAATTTTTCTGTAAAAGTATGCAGTGTTATACATATATGCAATACTAGTAATATATTTCAAGACAAATGGAATAAATAAGTACCCAAAAAGTGGACAATTCAAGATATTCCAACAAATATTACTTATATCAAAATTTCAAAAATAACCGTACCGTTTTTTTTTCTCAATAATAGCAAAACAGCAAACAAAGTCTGAAGTATTCCGCTCTCCTGACAGTCAAGTTATCTCATTTTTAAATGAGTAGAGAGAATTACCAAATATCCGATTACAACTCATTGAATATTTTAAGATACCATTCATAACCTATACGTTTAAATGCAGACATTTTGAAGTATTTTATCAGGAGGTTCTCGTGTTAAAGATTCTTACCCTATCGATGCACCCGGTCTCACTTCGAAGGGAGTTCATGTAAACATGGAACTGTTATTATTAAGATATGTATCAAAACAAAGATTTCTGTTCTCTGTGCTTCCATGCACACGGCGCCTAATCTGCTCGTAAAAAAATGTGGGTGAATTCGCGAATACGTAAAAAATTATTGGGTGAAAAGGAATGTTCAATATCAAAATCGTTTTTATTTTCTAAATAAACCAAACCAAAAAATATAACTATGTACATTCTACGGACAATCTGATTTCTAAACGGACTGACCATACCAGGGTTTTCACGTTCAAGTGATCGAAGCTAGAAACCTGCACAAATGTGACATTGGCCCATTTAAAAGCAGGAGACGACTACATAATTCTCTTCTGTAGAAAGCTACAGCTATTGGAGGGAATAAGAATACATGTTATGCTCTTTTGTTTACCAAAAATATGAGTTTAAACAGGTTAAGGTAAATGGGTACTCCAAAATTTTTCCATAGATTTTTTTTATTTTTACAGGAAAGTTTCCTTATTATATAAGCATTGAAATAAAAAAA
>MJUU01026981.1:0-13513 GCA_002080025.1 Modiolus philippinarum | reverse complement strand
ACTCGCTATGAAAAATGTAGAATGTTGTCAGCTTACTCCTTTCACTTTTTAAACATCACCTATGAACTTGCTTTTAAAAAATATTTATTTCAAATAATATCCTCCAATCATCTCATTATAAGTACTGGCAGTACCGCAGAACGAGACACCATATATATTGCTAGTTTGCTATGTCTATTAGAAGTACTTCTTACCACTTTTCGACAAATATCAGTGTTCCGTTGATTTTATAGATTTTTTTTTCCAGAGCCCACCCCCTCTGAAAAAAATGAAGAAAATGTTATGTTTTGAAGACTTTACGGTATTGCTCTTTTTTTTTAATTTTTCTCCCGTTATTTGCACGTGTTATGTTGGTGTCAAGTTTTCACATTTACATGATCACTTGTGTTATCAAGATGCCATATTTTGGAAATAAAACATGACATGTGTCAACTTGCCATGAAAGTACCATTTTTAAATGAACTATAACAAAGAAAATGGAAAAGCCGGGATATAATTCTGCTGACCTTTGGTACATGTCATCTTTAACAAACAATGTCAAATAAACAGAACTGTCTTCTTTATTAAAGTTTATTGACCAGATGGACGTTGCTAGACACGATGTTCCACTCATTTTTTTCGGAATTTTCCGGAAATCTGAACTTTGGAAATCTGGAACATAAGTGACATTTAGCCTAAAAACAAAATCATGTGCGTAGTTCTATATGCCATTAATCTGAATATAACGTGTCCCCGCAAACTGCATACATACACTCGCAAACAGGGACAGTTATCGCAGTATACCCCTTTTCACAGATGAAAAGTTCGAGGAATCGTGAAAGACTATATATATGACGTCACTAAATAAAAAATTATACAAGTGTTGACATTGGATATTTTACATAATATATCGCTTTGACACTTGCAAAGTAGCTTAAAACGTTGAAAACATCAGATTTTCCTCCTATAAGTACTGGCAGTACCAAAGAACGAGACACAATATCAATTGCTAGTTTGCTATGCCTATTAGAAGTACTTCTTACCACTTTTCGACAAATATCAGTGTTCCGTTGATTTTATAAAACTTTTTTTCCAGAGCCCACCCCTCTGAAAAATGAAGAAAAATGTTATGTTTTGGAGAGACTTTACGGTATTGCTCGTTCTTGTTGGCAGCCATTTTTAACATTTTATTCCCGTTATTTGCACCTGTTATGTTGATGTCAAGTTTTCATATTTACATGATCACCTGTGTTATCAAGATGCCATATTTGGGAAATAAAACATTACATGTGTCAACTTTCTATAAAAGTACCATTTTTAATTGAACTATAACAAAGAAAATGGAAAAGCCGGGATATAATTCTGCTTATTTTTGGTACATTTCATCTTTAACAAACTATGTCAAATAAACAGAACTGTCTTCTTTATTAAAGTTTATGGACCAGAGAGACGTTGCTAGACATGGTGTTCCACTTATTTTTTTCGGAATTTTCCGAAAATTTGAACTTTGGAAATCTGGCACATAAGTGACATTGAAGCCTAAAAACAAAATCACGTGCGTAGTTCTATATGCCATTAATCTGAATTTAACGTGTCCCCGCAAACTGCATATATACAGTCGCAAACAGGAGGGACAGTTATCGGAGTATACCCCTTTTCACAGATGAAAAGTTCGAGGAATCGTGAAATAGACACGAGATAAAAAAAATATACAAGTGTTGACATTGTATATTTTACATAATACATTTCTTTGACACTTGCAAATTAGCTTAAAACGTTGAAAACATAAAAATCAGATTTTCCTTCTATAGGTGTGAATATTGTAAGTAAATCCCCATTACTTTCTATGTTAACTTCGAGGGAATGATCACTCATAGTAATTTTCCCGTAATTAATCGGGAATTTTTAAACCTCATTCAGTAAAATATAAATGTACGGCTATTTTTGGCATCGTCAAAACATAAGGTTCGCACTGAATTTCGTTTTTTGACCCCCCTTTTCTCAAAACTCGCTATGAAAAAATGTAGAATGTTGTCAGCTTACTTCTTTCACTTTTTAAACATCCCCTATGAACTAGCTTCTAAAAATACTCATTTCAAATACTAAGTAATATCCTCCAATCATCTCATTATAATTTTTCATTACAATACTGAAAGCTCTCCCCAAAAGGGGCGGTGCTCAATGATGTCATGTTTATTTACTTAATAACACCTATATTCCGTGTTAAACAACGTTCAGCGTTTTGGAGGACGCAATCTTGAATATTAAAATGAATATTCATGAGAAAATCAACCTTCATTTCTGCATATTTATGATGTGGGTTGGTGAATACCCTTGGGGACTAACAGCACATCCTCACTTAGAGACATTGGCCAATTTGTAACAAAATAACAAATTACTGAAGTTATTGTGAATTAAATTTATACATATGGCCATTTCGCCATAAATGACACCATATTCCATATCGGATGTCGAAAGTGACTATATTATATATTTACATTTACTATTCCTTTTAAGGCACAGGATATGTTTCTAAGTTCTGATAAAAAGTACTTCTGTATGTTAATGATTTAATTAATCCACCATTTTTGTACATTTCTGTTTCCATAAATTCAGAACCGTATTTATGAATGAAAAAACAACAGAAATAAAACACACCATTGACATGAAATCAGAACATCACATTGATATCATTTACATCTTGATTGAGGGTTGTATTATTGCAACTATTTACTGAACATCTATATGCAGTGTGTTTTACGTAATCCATTATTCATTGATTAGAAAGTAAATTATGTGGAGACAAATAAAAGTCAACTTATCTCATTTGACTTACAATTATCAGATATAAAGACGGAATTATCATCGGGCCTGTTTGTAATTAATCCATTTATATCATTTTGTTGCATCCAAACAGGATGGTTACAAAAGTTCGAAACCAAGGAGAGGTAGACATTCTAGGAAGGACAGTTTTTCTTTTTTGTATTTATTTAAATAGCAGATTGATTTTCTGATATAATAAAGGGCTACGCCGAGCGCAGCATGATACGACCGCAGCATGTCGAACACAGAAATTTAAACAAGTGTAAGTTAAATCGAATGTGGGCACAGTTAAGAGCTTGACACAGTAAATAGATGCACACAATAAGGAGATAGCGCATTAATTAGCTAGACACGAACTAGACATCATAAATAATTAGCCCTTTTGACCCCTTATAGCTCTGAAACTGTGTACGTTGTAAGTGCTAAAAATCTGTTGACATACTACTGACAGTTTACATAAAGAGGCATTTAAAGAAAAAAAAATTCCCATAAAAATTCGATTAAAAATAAAGCTTTTCCATTATTAGAAAAATTGAAATTACGACCCCTTCAACCCCTTATAGCTCACAATCTGTAAGAGATACGCAAAATCTGTTGACATACAAATAAAAGCTTACAAGTAAAGGAATCCTAAGAAAAAAATGATCCGATGAAAAATAGAAAATTTAAGTAAATTTGCAATTTTGGCCCTGTTTGGCCCCTTATAGCTCAAAAAGGAAACAAGTTAGCAAAAATCGAACATTTAAATGCTATGTTAATTCTTCATAAGGAATCCATTGAAAAAAAACTGGATCAAAATCGGACTAGAAATAAAAAGCACAATTTTTGAAATTCACCCCTTTGGGTCCCATTTATCTTATGAACAGTAGATGCGACGTGAAGTCCGTTGACCTACTGCTGATTGGAAATTTCCTCAGGAGCACACTTAAAGAAACCCCATCAAAATCCAATAAATAATAAAAATTCTACAGCCAAGTATGAGAAAACACCCAATTTTGCCTTTTTTGGCCCCCTTTTGAAAAACTGGAGAGGTCAAATAATCCAAAACCTATCCCAGACTTTGTTTTGTACCAAGGAACAGTTCATAATGATCAATCAACTAGAACTTAAGTTATTGACCAAAAACAAAAGTGTCTACAGACGACGACGTCCATTATACCATACCATTATACGACCACAAATATTTTGCGGTCGTATAAAAATAAGATGTATCCATTTCATTCGTATCAGACATCGTAAGTCGAAATAAGGAGTTAAAAGCTAGATACTACCACAGTGAGTGAACTACTGATGGTGACCTAAGATACCCTAGAGTACCATCAACCAAGTAGCCAGTGTTTTGATTGTAACAAATACTGTTGTCGAAGGTTCCTTTGAAGTACCGTTATACCAGTACTTAGTGTTTTTGGAAAGGGCAGCTGGTAGGCCCAGGATAGCTTACAGGACAGTCAACCCATACCTAACGTTTTTGGTGGATGCCACTGCTGTTGGCCCTAAGGTACTCCAGGGTACCGTTAAAGCCGAACGTTGTATTTCGGTGCTATTGCTAAATAACTAAATACCGAAGTTACTGTAAATTTACTTTCTGCATATGCACATTTCGACAACTAATGTCTCTTCAGTGCAGATAAATCTAAAATTTTGGAAGACCAGAAACTCAAAAATGTTCAAAAACTGATAGAGAACAAATAACCAATATGATCTAAATGTAAAGCCAAAATCAGCTAAGGACAGAGCTTTGCATGAGGGAGATACTCCTTAGTTTTCACCAAAATTTACAAAAAGTTAGATATTGTAAGGTTCAAAACTATAATCGGCTTTCGGGTCAGCATCGAAGTACTGACTACTGGGCTGGTGAATACCCTCGGGGACTAACAGTCCACCAGCAGTGGCATCGACCCAGTGGTGATAAATAACTAAATACCGAAGTTACTGTAAATGGATCAAGGAGTGTTCATCGGTAAACCGCCAGCTAGCACAAGCTGGAGCCTAGTTTATTGGTTAACACTGTCATACAATTGTAGAAAAATCAGGCGTAAAACATCTCGAAGGGCTTGGTTAAGAATCAGCAAGTATTTTAGGCATCGGTGATATCAGTGAGAAGCCAGTATACCTGTAAAATCTGCAGGTTGTTGAATCCAAAAGCCAATTTAACGGATTCATGCAGAATATCACAACATTACGAAAAGAATGTAAGTAATGTCCCAGTGTCTGAGGTCCCAGTGTCTGAGGATTTTTATCAGTTCCTGGCATATTTAACAACATTTCCGTTAAAACCAGGATGAGAAGTGTCTCGTAAGTAATTGTCAATAGTAAGGATATCGTTAATAAATTGTTATCATTTAAAATGGTAAATGAGGTCGACATAATCTAAAAACTGGGGATTGTCAATAGTAACAAATACCGAAGTTATTGGTCATTTATTTTCTGCATATGCACATTTCGACAACTCATGTCTCATCAGTGCAGATTAAACCAAAACAATTGAGAGTCCATAAACCAAAAACAAACGTGTAAAAACTGATAGAGATCAAATAACCAAAAGGGTCTAAATAGAAAAGCCAAAATTCAGCTAAGGACAGAGCTAGTAAGGATGTCGTTAATAAACTGTTAAACGCTTCCAATTTGTAGTTTTTTTTTCATAAAGTCCCGTTCTTAAAAAAAACAGAAAGGATTTTCAATGAGAAATGAGTGCTAAAATCATGTCCAGGAACAGTTTTTTTTTTGTTTACAAAAAACAGGATAACAGCAAACACCTATAATGGCCAGGAACTTTCAATCACATTCCACAATTTACAAGCAAACTGCACCAGAAAAACAACAATGAAAACAAGAGATAAACATAATTAACGATAGGAACTCGTTTTTTTTTTTGTTTTGTTTTGTTTTGTTTTTTTTTTTGTACTTAATATGCTTTTATTACAACATATAAACTCCAAACTAGAACACAAGTTTAAAAATTATTGAATAAATTGTTTAAACTTGGATTTAATGCATTTCTGTGGAAGGGCTTTTTAGTTTAGAAAAATCAAAGCTTGCAATAGATCAAAACTTGTCTTTATTTATTTCAATTTTTCTTAACCTTCAACTTTAAAAGGACACCAGAGTTTCGATAAGTTTTTTTCACAGTATTCAATAACTAACTCTTTAACACGGTTAAATGGATGGATTAATAAATGGTAGAACAGTCACTCGGTACCGAAATAAAATGATCTTTGAAGGGCTTTTTGTGAAGCTTAGGAACCCAGCACATTCTAGACAAAGGTTTATGATAATAGCTGAACTTGGAGCACTTCTGTATCGTTGTGGTACTGTTTGGTTAACGCCTTTTGTAACAATTAGTACATGTGAAAGTGTTTGAATAACAAAATACCGAAGTGGCTGTGAATTTATTTTCTGCATATGCGCATTTCGACAACTTATGTCTCATCAGTGCAGATAAAACCAAAACATTTGGTAGTCCATTAACCGAAAAGCGTGTAAAAGCTGATGGAGAACAAATAACCAAAAGGATCTAAAGAGAAAAGCCAAAATTCAGCTAAGGACAGAGCTATGCATGAGGGAGATACTCCTTAGTTTTAAACAAAATTTGTAAAATTTAGATATTGCAGGTTTCAATAAAGTCGGTTTTCGGGTCAGCACCGAAGTACTGACTACTGGGTTGGTGAATACCCTCGGGGACTAACAGTCCACCAGCAGAGGCATCGACCCAGTGGTAATAAATAACAAAATACCGAATTGACCCATTCATTTTCTCTGGACATCGATATTGTATTTCTGCCAAATAATAGAAATCTTGTTGGAATGTTTGTCTACAGGTACAAACACACATTTATTGCCATTACGATAATGCTTATTTTGGAAAGTAATGCATCACATTACACATCGCTTGAGAATACATTAAATGCATTACATTACCATTACTTGTAACTCAGAAATGGCTCATTACACATTACATCACCATTACACAAAATATTGCTGCATTAATTAGTGAATAATACATGGCAAAATCCGTATCACACGCCGTATCATCCCGAGTTACCAGTATCAGCACGAGGGCCTCTGGCCCGAGGGCTGATATTGGTCGAGGGATGATACGACATGTGATACGGATTTTGCCATGTATTATTCAGTTTATCATATTAGATTTAAACAGATAACTACTAATCCAAAAATACTGTCAAAATTGAAATCGGTAAGAGAAAACGCATATATTTTGTGAAGAGGAAAATTTCAAAATGGGTGGAAAGGACTAAAAATTTTCGATTAAATCTAATATGTAAAGGAAAAAAGTTTGCTAGACTATTTTAACTGATCCTTACAAAACAATTTCACCCCCAACAAATCTTTGTTATCCACCCTAAAAAAATGTTTTGCCCTCCCCCCCCCAAAAAAAAGAAATTAACCCCCGAAATTTTTTTTGGATTAAAAAAAGTAAAATTGAAAAAAAAAATTTCGAAAAAGGGTATGTGTTAAAGGGTATGCGATAAAGGGTAAGCCATGCGATAAAGGGTATGCGATAAAGAGTAAGCCATGCGATAAAGGGTATGACGTCATAGTGTTAATACGGAATGAACGTCATGCACTGTATCACATATTCAAAACGTCTGTATTTATTACTAAACATATGTTAAATGACTATTACACATTACCATTACCCCATCCCTGAGATCAACTACATTTGTGTATTGACGAAGAAATAATGAAACGATAAAATGAAGGTACAAAAACAAAAAAATAATCTGTAACTACTAATTAGTTTCAACTGTACAATGCAAAAGAACGTTGACACTAAGGTGAAGTGAGTGATGATGTTAAATCAACTGATACTATATATCAACCCTCTAGTAATGAAGAATCTACTGCAATACTTCATAACATAGGTTACAGTTGTCAAGAACGTCTAATAGTCTTGCTTTATTACACTTCATAATCTAGTGTATAGTGGACAAGGACGACAAGACGTCACAAGACAAGTTTTCATATATTGATTCTTTCCTTATGGCTTTCAAATTTTTTCGTTTCTTTTTAGGCATTCGTAGCTCGACATACGTTATGCTTCTTTTTGAAGGTAAACGGGAAGGCGGGGGACCTCATATAATGTATTAAACAATGTGCAGTATATTTGACCGTTCGAATCTGTATCATTGATTGCTTTCTGTAAAATCTAAATTGAATTCCTAGTATATATATTTTTAGATCACCTGGCTTTGCAAGGGTGAGCTTTTACCATCATTTCGCGTCCGACGTCCGGCGTCAATAGTAAACTTTTTCAAAAATCTTCTCCCCTGCAACCGCTGGAGGGGATGGTCTGAGACTTTATAGAAATCATCGATGAGATGTTCCGTACAAACGATCCTTATTTTATTACGATCCGATTAAAACATAGCTGCTGCTGCTAAAAATAGAACATAGGGGTAAATTGCAGTTTTTTGGCCAATAACTGGAAAACCGTTACAGGTAACGAAAATCTGACAGGATAAAATTATTAAGAATGCCAATATCTATCTACCCTGCAATTTTTAAGAAAATCGGAAAACCCGTCTAGAGGTTACAGTCCTTTTTCTGTAAAATTATCAAAATATATATTCATTTCTTATTTTTTTATTTCAAAAACTGTAACAGGAAGAGGTGATGTGTAAATTTGAAAAATGTTCAGCATATTAAGATCTACACCCTCTAAAATTTTGTAGAAAATCCAAAGCCCTATGTAGGAGATAGTGCCTGTTTTTCACCTTTTTTGTTATGGGTTATAATTATCTCCCTTTAAATTCTGTTTTCAAATCTTCTTTGAATAACTTCTCTCTTTAAAGTTTTAGAGAAATTCTCTGCTATCACTGTATTAAAAACATTTATTTCTTTCATAACCAGGAGCACAATAGGCGTTTTTGTACAAATTTATACAATTTTTTTATAAAAAGATATTTTCATAATCTCTACCTTAATATACATCATCATAGTTTTTGTATATTAATTATATGGTGTATAAGGCATGTTTTCTCCTAGCAAATGTCTTGCATTCATTAATGAGGCAGTAGCTTCTAGGCTTTCTAGCTTGCACTGACTGCTGCATCTTTACAAAGAATCAAATAAACTGTTGGTGACTTGTCTGCATCTTGCATAAAGTAGAATTGAACCACACATGGCATGATGGAAATGCCTACGAAATGCTGAATGCTGACTAAGTATTGTTACTTTGGTGCCTGTCATCTAACATGGCCACCTGCGGGTAACTTAGTTTATTTAGCTAACCCGAATAATTCAGTCGTTATATCCCACTCACTACGATCGCGAGGTAATCAGCCGCTAGAGGGCGCAGAATTACTCGAGTTAGGTTTAGCATGCTGAAGATTGTCTTATTAATAATAAGCTATCATTTCTTTTGTAAATACTATTGGAATGGCGGAACCTTATCGTAACTGAAACCTTTTCCTTTTAAATACAATTTATTCCTGTGCAAGAGATTTATGCTCTCTATATATTTCAGTTATAGTGACCTTGTTCTTGGTTTTCATTTGGATACAATTGATACTTTAAATTTCGGCATTTTCATTTTTGTGATTTCAAAATGAAATTCTGACCAACTGTTCATAGTGCCGAAAATCTGATGATTTTGTAAATAAAATTAAATATACTATTTTTTTTTCTTACAATTTAGTGCACTGCAGTTGTTTATTTGTTGTGATTGTCTTCTATTAGACTTGTTGTAGAATAACGCATGACATTGATAGTAAAAACACTTTCAATTTTATGTTTGCTGACGATCCCACATCCATTGCGTAAATCTAGCAATGAGCTTGAACTTACTATGAGGCATCATATATGCTTATTGTTGAAGGCTTCATGCTGACGTGAACAGAAAATGAAGAAGAACAATGAAAGAATTGTCCTATTTTCTTGGTTTTATGATGCATTTGTGTGCATGTGCATCTCATGTGCATTTACTCCATATCCTTTTATTGTTCATTATTATACTTTATGATAATTTAGTCGTTAAATTAAAAAAAAATCATCGGTCGTTTGAGTTCATTCCATTATAACTATTATTTCACTAAGGTCATTAAGTAATACATTCATGGCTGTGTTTCTAGCTGCGTCAATTCAATTTATGAGTCTTACAAAATATTGTGATGTTCTAATTTGTTTTAGGCGTGAAGAATTTTTACAGATTCTAGATTTGAACAGTTTCAATGGTATGTCTTATCGCCTATGGATGATTTTCTTTACTTTTGTACTGAAATGAATATGCAAAAAAATATTTTTCCCATCAGATTACAGTTTCTAAAGAAAGAATTCCTTTCAAACAACATACGTCAGTAAAAACTAAATCAGAGGCCAGAGACAATGCAAAAATGAGATCAACATAAGACAAAGGACATGACACACCAATAAACACACAAGCATCTCAAATGTATCAGTCAAAACTAATGCTACGCTTGCCCTGTTCCGTATATAGTACTAGTCATACTGTCAATGATTCAATCCAAGGTAAAATCAAAACAATTTATAGAATTTTATCATATTTTGTTTTGGTTTGACTGCTGTCGTTGACGAATAACTTGATGGAATTGTCATACAATTAATTAAAATTAATTCTCAAGTTTGAGTTTCTGTATGTGAATATCAAGATTTTCTACGTTCAAACAAAATAACATTTAGGTTTTATATTTATATTTTTCTCAAGTATACTCATGTGCATTAGACCATGTTTAAAACACTTTTACCACTGTCTTTGAAATCATAATGCCCGATTGAACTTTTAGATAGAACATGATCGTTTACTTGGGCAAAATACTAGATATACTATGAACTAGCAATTCTAAAGTAAAAATCTTTGTAATTAGACGTCTGTCGCTTTTCAGGATCATCCGCTTGACATAAGCGTAAAGAAATGTTTTAATTACCAAATCTTATACATTCATTTTTATTTAACAGCTTAAATTATTTTGTCTTTAAATGAAAAACATTTAGTGCCTTTGATTCATTTGAAATATCTTAAATCAGAAATAAAATATATATTGAAGGAATTCCGCTGTACATTATTCATAATGAAGTATGTCGGTCAGAAGTGAGATAAAGTGCAAATTGTTGTCGTGAGTTTGAATTCCGTGCACAAATATTAGGGTATTTATCTACTCGCATCTATTTCGAGAAAATAAAGATGTTTTGGAGGTACTAAAAAATAATTAAAAATATGCATCAACCATGATGTAGTAAGATTAAACTAAGAAAATCTCAGACTAAAAAGTCATACTTTTTGCTTTTAATTGAAAGAGAACAATTTGGAAAAGAACATTTTTCAAATTATATGTAATGGACACAGGTTACGAGATATTTGATGCTCAGAAATGGCAGGACAGGGTTATACCTAACTTTAATATTGGCATATTTGGACCTGGTTTCATACATTATTTCTGGTGAAATTATGTTTACTGACATTGTATGAACAAATACTGGACTTTCGAGATAGGAACTCTCGTGTCATTGAAGGCGGAAACGAACACCTCGAATACCAGTGATACGGAGTGATTGGATTCTTGACACATTGAAATATATATATACCACATTAAAAACAAAATATTTATGAAATTGAAGCGTATACTTATAATTGTTATATCATGACAATTCTTTAACTAAATTTTAATTGTCGAAAAACAATTCACCTGAAGTGCTACAACAGATTCAATATAAATCCCCTTAGCCCAACAGTGCTTCTCTTTCAATGTATTGATGTATTGATTTTTTAGTATAGTATCAGAACTGGCATCCGGGTTGAACACGACTCAGAAGACCCGTATTGTTGTTTTGGGACAAAATATTTTTCGCTGGATCAAAGGTTGCATGAACCCGGAATTTTCAAAATATCAAACAAACACTTAATGACTTCACTTGACTACATTCCTAAGGTTTATTGTTTTGCGAATCAACAAATATATCAAAACATGAATGTCCAAGCAAAAACCGAAAAAAAATCTCAAAAAACATTACAAATATCAAGGCAATTCAAACTTTATGCCAAAACAAACAGAGGTTAAACAAAGTTGAAATTTAAATTATCTAGATCATTTCTAAAAAAATACACATACCTTCCCATCGCTGGAACACTATTTGGAAGTTCTGGATATTTCCTCTTTTACTGATTCAGTACGCTTAGAAAAGGTGTTATCATTCCCACTTTAGCTATAATTAGAGATTGGACGGGTAGTAACTGCTTCAACTTATGCTAGCAATGCAAGTGATTATATTTGAAACTTTCAGATATACGAGAGAGGAGAACACTTTTTATGTTAATAAATAAAGTGAATGGATTTTATGCCCCCCAAGTACTTACATGTACATGACTTATTAGCAGAATAGTAGGCCAGGGCAACAACTACGATTTACGTAATGCTCTAGACTATGACATTCCTTATCACAGAATTTCTATTCATAAAATATCAATTTAATGATATTCTATTTATTACCACTGGACCGATGCCTTTGCTTGTGGACTATTAACCCCGAGGGTATTCACCAACCCAGTAGCCAGTACTTCGGTGCTGGCCCGTAAACGAATTTATTTAAAAAAACAACTTGCAATATCTAAATTTAACAAAATTTTGTTCAAAACTAATGAGTATCTCCCTCTTGCATAGCTCTGTCCTTAGCTGATTTGGGATTTACTATTTAGGTTCTATTAGTAATTTGTTATCTATCAGCTTTTACACATATTTCGGTTTATGGATTTCAAAATGTTTTGATTTTATCTGCACTGAAGAGACATAAGTTGTCGAAATGCGCAGATGCAAAAACTAAAATAACAGTAACTTCGGTATTTTGCTATTTATAGCTCATATGATTAGTCTTTGCAATAATATTCCATCTTCTATGAAAAATTTCCCTACTTCTGAATCATTAAAATATAACCTTACAATCAGTTACTATACTGCGGACACATTACCTCATTTTATACCCCCCACTTTAGCGTGCGGTTTATCGGGATCATGGTGTCCTTCCGTTCGTCCGTCATTTCGTCTGTCCGTCTGCCATATGGTTACACATTTTGCGGCGATAACAACTCCTAGACCACGTGATGAAATTCAGTAAATTTCACAGAATGATGAGTGCATATTTTATTTGAGCACCATTTATTTAAAAGTTTGATATCTTTTATATATTTTTTCCTGGATTATTTTATTTCTGGAATCAAATGGGGGAGCGAGTGTATAAAATTTAGTAAGCTTTGCTCACATTTTTTTAGTTTTATTATGGGATCTAGGTTTGGGAGAATGCACAAGTTTTAAAGGTGATCTGTTTAGATGAATGTTTATCGACAAATATAACTGCAAATGTGGTGAAGTGATAGAATCAGTGGATTTTTTTTTTTTTCTGTTAATTGCAGATGATGATAAATGAAAAGACTAAGAATAAGAATAAGACTTATCTTTAAAAAAAAGACTCCAATTTATTTGTAAAATAATCATATATTACTTTCAACAAGACACCATTGTTGATGTGATTAGTTAAGTATATGACGACGACCAACTCTTTCTTGTTGATTTTTTTCATTTCTTTTTACCTTCTTTTATATCCGTTCTAACTTTTGCTATGTTTCCTTTTTATCAAAAATAGAAAAATTGCAATGCTATGTCTTTATGTCTTTGTAATATTGTTTTATTTGTATTGGGGAAGACTTTTTAAGTAAAGTAAGTGAGAACCGAACCGTCAGTCT
>MJUU01026977.1:72051-92825 GCA_002080025.1 Modiolus philippinarum | reverse complement strand
TGTGGTTGTGTAGCGTCTCTGGTCTTCTGTCTTCTGATGTTCTTGCTTTTGCCTTGTCTCTGGACATTGATTTATGTAATCTTGTTCTTTGTTCCTTTGGTATTCTGCTGCTGTTGTTTTATTCAACTAGAGTATTTGGACGTTTTGCACGGATACGACATTTGTTCGGTTCTACTATCTACATGTTGTTTCTTTTCATATTCCCACCAGCAGTGGCATCGACGCAGTGGTAACAAATAAGAAAATATCGATGTTACTGTGAATTTCAGGTTCTACATATGAGCATTTCGACAACTTATGTTTCATCAGTACAGATCAAATATAAACATTTGGAAATCCATGATCCGAAATATATGCAAAAGCTAATAGAGAAAAAATACCAATAGGTAGATAGAAAAGCCAAAATCAGCCAAGGATAGAGCTATGCAAGAGGGAGATACTCCTTAGGTTTTAACAAAATTTTGTTAAATTTAGATATTGCAAATTTTGAAAGAAACCCGGTTTTCGGGCCAGCACAGAAATACTGGCTACTGGGTCCGTGAATACCCTCGGGGACTAACAGTCCACCAGTAGTGACTTCGACCCAGTGGTAACAAATAAAAAAAAATACCGAGGTAACTGTGAATTTTATGTTCTGCATATGCGCATTTCGACAAAGCGTAGCATACCAATATTGCAGTCTTATAATGTGATATAAAAAAGGTGATATAAAGTGCTTTAAAATCTGTGTACTACAGGGATCAAGTTTGGGGCCTTTGTTATTTATATACATGTAATGTCAATGATTTGCCTTTCGATATAGAAAATTCTTCTTTTGACTTATGCTTATAATTCTACTTTACAAGCAAAAAATAATAATGTCAATGATTTAAATATTGAATTAAAAAAAGATATTGATGTGATTGAAAATGGTGCTTAGAAAACAGGATGAAGCTTTCTTCTGTAAAATTTAAAACAATGATTATTGGATCGAGACCAAAATGTGTAACACCTATTTTTATTCCAATACTTTTATTTTGTATAAAAGTATCGAGCATGTGACATCTTAAAAATATTGGGTCTGATTTCTGATAGTAATTTAACATGGACGGATCAAATTAGTAAAGTACCTCGGACATTGATAAATAGAATCACTTTGCTTCAAAAATACACGTTTTTTCTCCGACGCATTTATAAGATTTATATGTTTTAATTATTATATATTACGCCATATTCATTACTGTTTTTTAATTTGTGTAAATTGTTAAATTACTTTTCAGATCATTATAACTTTTCAGATGTAGCGTTCTCAGAACTTTCAATTAATATAAAAGTGTCGATATACAAAAATGGTGTTGCACATTTTATGTCACGATTCAATAATAATTGCATTACATTTAGCATGATTAAGCGTCACTTCCATTCTTCAATGCACTTTTAAAAAGTTCAATCAAAACTATATGGAATGAAAGTCGAAACAAAATAATCTAATATGACAGAAAACCGGTTTCGTATTTCTACTGGTTAGCTAACTCATACTCGGTACTGCTAACTCATATTATGTGTATTTTCCGAGATTTCATGTAATATAATGTTTTAAGATTAACGAAACATTGCCTGTTTGTTCTTGTTGACTAAAAAAACTTGTTAAGTCAACTTAAATCTATCCATGTCTTCGAACCATCAATTTTGAGGCAAGTTTTCGTTCGTTCAGTGTTTTCAACGGCGCTCGGCACAGAATAAAGGTTCTGGCGTAGGTATCGCACGGAAATGTGTGATCTATACAATAAACAAACCTTACCTGTTTATACATATTAATAAATTTATAAACGCAAGCACTATGACCTATCTAACCAATTTTTGTGTATTGCGGCTTTTGTGATTAATTCATTCAAAATTCGATACTGTTTTCCAGTCTGAGCCATTAGAAATCAAGACGATCTCCAATCTCTGTTGATCTCACAATGGTATTGGAGTTTTACAGGTTTATTTTCTTACCTTTAAACAGCAAAATAAACCTTAAAATGTTAATGGAGTCTAAATAAATCTATTATTAATTGTTTTACTCTATCTGCGATCTGTCTTACTCACATCTAAAATCTTCAGGACCTTTTAACATTGATGATGTAATTCTGTTTGATTGACTGTCATGTGTGCTTTGGACATTTCTTAAATATACAAATGTATGTTATTTGGAGAGAATTGTTCTGTTAAATCCAGATGGCCCAATGATTATTTCCGATTTCTATACAACAAGCAGCTTAATTACAGCTTACATTTCCGGTATGTCATTACCATTGTATGTCTAAAACTACACAACCATGGTATTACAAATCTCATTATCCTGTCGTGCAACCAAATCAAACACTAAATATAGCTTCTATTACGGTACTTTTTTCCAGTTCATTGTGCCTCACCGAGATAGTTCTTTTTTATATAAAAAACCAAATAATCATCCGTTGATTGGACACATTTATCGATGCCCAAAGGGGCGAAATATATCAAAATTTTTGCAACAGTTCGAATTTCCCGCCAAAAAAGCCGGTATCCTAATGACGAGAATGGTACCTGTCAATTTTATTTTAGTAATTCTTTTATTTTTCTATCAATAAAATCACAGTATTCAGAAAATCTTGTTATGTCTAATCTCATGTTTCAGACGAACATGTACAGTCCCTGTTTTCTACCAAATTTCATAGCCTTTATGTATATAGGAGTAGCTACATGTAGATAACTTTCATCATTTACAAAAATTGCTTCGTTTTCAAATTTACAAAACAAAAAAGCATTTTTACATTTGAGGAGTAAATACCATTTTATTGTAGTTAATTTTATAAACCTTTAAACTTCTATCATAGATAATCTGGATTTTGATGAACAAATAATTGCAGCAATTACAATTCTGCAATTCATGATATTATTTTTAGTTGTTGAAATGTAATTCTAATGCAACATTTATGCAACAGATTATTTGATTGGTCAGATAGGCTATCTACCTGTCTCGGACAGAGTTGAACAGCCGCTTTGCCGCTATAAGTCTCACGTCAATAAAAGCAAATAAATAACAAAATACCGAAGTTACTGTTAATGTATTTCCTGCATATACTCCTTTCGGCAACTTATGTCTCATCAGTGCAGATCAAATCAAAACACTGGGAAATCCATTAACCGAAAAACGTGCAAAAGCTGATAGAGAACAAATAACCTAAGGAATCGAAATAGTTGAGCCAAAATTCAGCTAAGGACAGAGCTTTGCATGAGGGAGATACTCTTTAGTTTTAAACAAAATTTTGTCAAAATTTGGATATTGCAAGTTTCAGAATAAAATCGGTTTTTTGGTCAGCACCGAAGTACTGACTACTGGGTTGGTGAATATCCTCGGGTACTAACAGTCCACATGCAGAGGCATCGGCCCAGTGGTATTAAAGAACAAAATACCGAAGTTACTGTTAATTTATTTTCTAAACATGTTATTGACGTACAAAAAAGCATTCAATAAACTTAGGATTGAAGATTACAGCTAACAAAATAATAACTTGGTTTGTGAAAATACAGTAAGCGAAGCTTTAGCTTAACGTAGTTACGACAACTTTCGACACATAACACATTGGTGTCATTTCGCATTTTTTAAGATTAATTTCCAAGGAAAAATCGCAATAACCAATATAATAGTTCATTATTTTCATACCCGAGGGCGTAAAACTATATTTGACGGTCCAAATGTCCGTTTATTGGACTCCGAGAGTAAGCTGTACTCATGTTTTTCAAATAATGTATTGTTTATTACTGTAAACATGGTAAAGTAAGATAGTTTCTTACATGTAAAACATTTCATATTTGACAATTTTTACTTGAAAACCTTAAGTTACTGTTAAGGTTATGGTTTAGGGAATAAGGAACATTTGCCGATTATCACCTTGTTCCAAGTTAGTTATATATAATCAAAGTGGGGATAATTTACCAAAATATCAATATTGAAATTAAAATTATCTCTACTTTGACCATTATAATTAACTTGAACAGGGGAATAACCGACCGATGTTTTAATTTCAATATTTCTTCCCCTTTGCTTAAATATAAATTAGTGAATTATGTGACTTTGACTATTGATACCCATGCCTGCTTATATCATCGCTAAATTTACCTTGAAACAAGAATTGCTGAGTATGAAATGAAGCTGTAGAGATTACGAATCGACACCACTTGAGACAAGAGCTCATCACTTTTATGTATTGTACGGAAGGCTATTGATGCTCTGATTCTCACTAGTACTAATATGAGGGCTCTTATGTTTTCTCCAGTTGTTCAAATTGTTTTAACTGTTTTTCAATCTTTTGATAGTTCTTTTCCATTTATTTATTGGAACAAGGAAGGAAGGTATAGTGTACTTATCTAGCGAAAGAGGTCGATCTTAAATCAATTTAAAATGATAAATGCCCGACAGTTAATTTGATCATTCCAAACCAGATAGAGATTGACAAATTGATGATGTATCTTTTTCGATATTTGATAGAATTATTGTAGACTTTCCTTCCATTGCAAGAGCTCTGATGCGATCTTTATTCAAAAGGGGTAAAATCACACTTTCAAAAGGTTTCTAAAATACCGTCGGATAAACTGTAAATCCATGAATTGTGTGGAGCGAGATCTCTACAATGTATTACTAATGGTTATCTCTGTTTTATCTTAAAAGTTTGTAACAAAAACTTCGAAGCTATTATTTTCTGGTCGGATGAAGGAAACGTTTGTTTTCCGAAATCGAAAATTTATCTTCAAAATAACGGTTCCAGTCATTATTCTTCTGATTGCACATCAAGATGTTTACACTATACCAACAAGATAGTTATCGTCTGTAATAGATTCTGAAAGATCCCTACCGTCCTGGGTATTTTTGGCAATACCCCTTCACTGAGAAGCTTGTGGTATTTTTTTCCTTGTGTCGTCTGTACGTTTGGTGATAGAGACATTTGGTGAAATTAAATAGGTCAGGGTATTAACCAAAACTTAAAGTCTTTGGTGCAACTTTCCCTCGCTTTTCAAGCTCGCGAAATTTTACCGCATCTCTTGGCGAATTCCCGCTTATGATATATTTGTTCAAATTTTAGCTTTTCCTATTTATCTCATGTTCCTTGCAGTTTCATTATCGTTTACAATATAAGTTAATAATGCATCCATTAATGATAGTATTACATTTCGGACTTAAATGTCAAATCTTACTGCAACTTGGTTATCAATTGAATTATTCTTCTAAGACGTTGACTGTTTGAATGATGTAATAGATGAAATTTTTACTTCAATACACAGCTATTACAAATGTTTTGTTGTAATTATTTAAATACTTTCAGAAAAAGCATCATTACAGGGATGTACGGATGTTAAAATAAACAATCCTTGATATTTTCAACTTTTAAAATATTTATGATTTGATCGTTTGGTTCATACAAAATAATTCCATAAGATATGCATTGGTTAATTATGAATGTATTTGACAAGAGAAGGGAAGTGTGCATTTCTCGAAGATGGCTATTATGGGTGATTTTTCTCAGTTACTAGTTATGACGAGATATGTATTAAAAAGCAAAGTTATTGTAATAAAAAAAAGACAACAGGAAACCCCTACAAAAATTGAATCACAGGCCGCTATAAAAACTCGTACATACGTGAACAACGATAGAAACTCGTATAAACGATAGTATGGTTATGACAATTTTGATTGACTATGTCTTTTCACTGTTGATAAATTAACAATCAATTACGTTTAATGGCTAATAAAGGCAAATAACTTTATACGTCTAAGATTAAAACCAAAACTGAGCATGTTTCACAAAAAATTTACCACAAATCGTCAGTCAATATGAAATGTTAAAGACTTACGACTACTTTTTATCGTAAGATTTTTTGTGAAAAGGGCTTCAGATTTTCAGAGACGGGTAACTTAGTTTATTGATTTATCAAAATATATTTCCGCTACATAGAAATTGCAATTTCTGTCAGTTTTAACAAAGTTTTGATAAATCTACCTATTTGGGCTTGAAATAAAGGAGGTCTCTGATACACCTACTTCGCCTTCTGGAGATTTTTTTCACGTACATGGACATGATTGACGATTCAGATACACCTGCTGATTTGAAATTTCCATTTCTGAACTTCCCCAGCAATAAGCATACCTTAATAGTGTATGAGTTGTACATTTGACGGTCGATTCGTTTCTGTTTATATCTTTTTAGCTCACCTGACCCAAAGGGTCAGGGTGAGCTATTGCCATCACTTGGCGTCCGTCGTCTGTCCGTCGTCCGTCGTCTCTCCGTCGTCCGTCCGTTAACTTTTCACATTTTCATCTTCTCCTCTGAAACTACTGAAGCAAATTCAATCAAACTTTACAGGAATGATGTATGGAAGGTCCTTTACGAAGATTGCTCATTTCGTTCCGGTCCGACAAAAAACGTGGCCGCCAGCGCGGAACTTAGGTTAACATTGGACCCTATGGGAAAAATCACTTTTTCATCTTCTGCTCTGACACCACTGAAGCAAATTCAACCAAACTTTACAGGAATGATGTACTACAGGTCTTTAACAATGATTGCTCATTTCGTTCCGATCCGACAAAAAACATGGCCGCCAGCACGGAACATGGTTCAACATTGGACCCTGTGGGAAAATCACATTTTCATCTTCTGCTCTGAAACAGCTGAAGCAAATTCAACCAAACTTTACAGGAATGATGTATGGAAGGTCCTTTACAATGATTGCTCATTTTGTTCCGATCCGATAAAAAACATGGCCGCCAGCGCGGAACTTAGGTTAAACATTGGACCCGATAGGAAAAATCACATTTTCATCTTCTGCTCTGAAACCACTGAAGCAAATTCAACCAAACTTTACAGGAATTATGTACTAAAGGTTCTTAACAATGATTGCTCATTTTGTTCCGATTAGACAAAAAACATGGCCGCCAGAACGGAACATTGTTTAACATTGGACCCTATGGGAAAATCACATTTTCATCTTCTGCTCTAAAACAGCTGAAGCAAATTCAACCAAACTTTACAGGAATGATGTATGGAAGGTGTTTTACAATGATTGCTCATTTTGTTCCGATCCGACAAAAAACATGGCCGCCAGCGCTGAACTTATGTTTAACATTGGACCCTATGGGAAAAATCACATTTTCATCTTCTGTTCTGACACCACTGCAGCAAATTCAACCAAACTTTACAGGAATGATGTACTAAAGGTCCTTAAAAATGATTGCTCATTTCCTTCTGATCTGATGAAAAACATGGCCGCCAGCGCAGAATTTGGGTTTTACATTGGATCCTATGGGAAAAATCACATTTTCATCTTCTGCTCTGAAACCACTGAAGCAAATGCAACCAAACTTTACAGGAATGATGTACTAAAGGTCCTAAACATAGATAGCTCATTTCGTTCTGATCCGATAAAAAACATGGCCGCCAGCACGGAACATAGTTTAACATTGGCCCTATGGGAAATTCACATTTTCATCTTCTCCTCTGAAACAGCTGAAGCAAATCCAACCAAACTTTACAGGAATGATGTGTGGAAGGTGTTTTACAAAGATATCTCATTTCTTTCCGATCCGATAAAAAACATGGCAGCCAGCGCGGAACTTAGGATTTACATTGGACCCCATGGAAAAATTCACATTTTCTTCTTCCCCTCTGAAACCGCTGAAGCAAATTCAACTGAACTTTACAGGAATGATGTACTAAAAGTCCTGAACAAAGATTGCTCATTTCGTTCTGATCTGATAAAAAACATGGCTGCCAGCATGGAAGCTAGTTTAACATTAGCCCTATGGGAAATTCACATTTTCATCTTCTCCTCTGAAACAACTGAAGCAAATTCAACCAAACTTTAGAGCAATGATGTATGGAAGGTCCTTTACAAAGATTGCTCATCTCATTCCGATCCGACAAAAAACATTGCCGCCAGCACGGTACTTGGGTTTAACATTGGACCCTATGGGAAAAATCACATTTTCATCTTCTGCTCTGAAACCACTGAAACAAATTCAACCAAACTTTACAGGAATGATGTATGGAAGGTCCTTTACAATGATTGCTCATTTTGTTCCGATTCGACAAAAAACATGGCCGCCAGCGCTGAACTTAGGTTTAACATTGGACCCTATAGGAAAAATCACATTTTCATCTTCTGTTCTGAAACCACAGAAGCATATTCAACCAAACTTTACAGGAATGATGTACTAAAGGTCCTTAAAAATGATTGCTCATTTCCTTCTGATCTGACGAAAAACATGGCCGCCAGCGCAGAATTTAGGTTTTACATTGGATCCTATGGGAAAAATCACATTTTCATCTTCTGCTCCGAAACCACTGAAGCAAATTCAACCAAACTTTACAGGACTGAAATACTCAAGATCATTAACAATGATTGCTCATTTCGTTCCGATCCGACAAAAAGCATGGCCGCCAAATCGTAACATGGTTTAACATTGGACCCTATGGAAAAATTCAGATTTTCTTCTCCTCTGAAACCGCTGAAGCAAATTCAACTGAACTTTACAGGAATGATGTACTAAAGGTCCTAAACAAAGATTGCTAATTTCGTTCTGATCTGATAAAAAACATGGCCGCAAGCACGGAAGATAGTTTAACATTGGCCCTATGGGAAATTCACATGTTCATCTTCTCCTCTGAAAAAACTGAAGCGAATTCAACCAAACTTTACAGGAATGATGTGTGTAAGGTCCTTTACAAGGATTGCTCATCACGTTCCGATCCGATAAAAAACATGGCCGCCAGTGCGGAACTTAGGTCTAACATTGAACCCTATGGGAAAATTCACATTTTCTTCTTCTCCTCTGAAACCACTGCAAATGCAACCAAACTTTACAGGAATGCTTAACAAAGATTGCTCATTTCGTTCTGATCTGATAAAAGACATGGCCACCAGCACGGAACATAGTTTAACATTGGCCCTATGGGAAATTCACATTTTCATCTTCTCCTCTGAAACCACTAAAACAAATTCAACCAAACTTTACAGGAATGATGTATGGAAGGTCCTTTACGAAGATTACTCATTTCGTTTCCATCCAATAAAAAAAAACATGGCTCCCAGCGTGGAACTAAGGATTAACATTGGACCCTATTGGAAAATTTACATTTTCTTCTCCTCCTCTGAAACCGCTGAAGCAAAGTCAACCAAACTTTACAGGAATGATGAACTGAAGGTCCTTAACAAAGATTGCTCATTTTGATTTGATCCAATGAAAAACATGGCCCTATGGGAAATTCACATAAAAAACATGGCCACCATACAGAACATCGAAAAATCCTGTTGTTCAGCATTTTGTCAGGTGAGCGATATAGGCTCAGTGTCTGAGCCTCTAGTTTTAAAAAGCGATTACACCATCCAAAGAGCTGCTCAGTCAGGGATATGTTCATCCTTTCCGTAGTGCGACAGTGTTTTACCAGCAGACTTGGCTCCTTGAGGTAGCCGGCAGTTTAGCGGCGAGAACTCCTCGACCCATCTTTCTAAAGTACGTTTTGTCTATTTTTTCCTTTTCAAGATTGTGGTCTTAGAGTTAGTGGTCTACCTGTATTGGGTTTAATTTGTTTGTTTATTATACTATAGGGAAACGGGATAGCGAAAGGGTAGGTGTGGGTACCCATAAACCGGTTTAACCCTACCGCTGGCTGTTGCCAGTGCCAGTGCCAAGTGAAGCTATCCCTAGTTCCCATCGCTATCTATGTTTGTCTTTTGTCATTTTATTGTTTTTCTTGTCAGTTCCCTGGTTGATTGTGACGTGTGATTGTAATGTTCGGCCATTGTAAGTGTTTCTTGTTATCTTCCCTTCATAATTTGTTACTTTCATAAAAAAAAACTTAATTTGGTTGAATTTGTTAATGGTTTAATTTGCATTTTAAAAGTAAACTAACATTAACTGACGTTGGTGCAACCAAAAAGTCCTGTTCGGCTAGGTTCGACACTTAATTTACCACTGTTCCATTGACTTATCTTTATATGACCTATCAGCGGTCACAGCGGTATCGTTCTTATTATCATACCAATCATTCATGTCATTTCTCTTAATGTGTTGTTATGTATTGCACTTAACTTATTAATTAATTTAATTATTCTTCCAAGAAGTTGGTTGTTTGTTTGTATGGTAGGGCACTTACATGTGTATCATATGTGAAAACAACTATCATGTGATTTAACGCTATCAGGAAAATATGTTCATGCAGGGAAGACGACAAGAATATAAGTCAGTGTAATAAGAACTCAGACTTAAAAAGTTCAAAATTCAGATTTGATCTTTGGTTCGTTATAAAAATAAACCTACGAGGGTGGCGCTGGTTAAAGATGAATGCACGTCACAAATGAAGGAGGCAATGGATAGTTATCAAATGTAGCTAGTCTTGGTACCTTTTCTCGATTTTGAGATTTTGACTAGATGAGAATTAAAAAAAAAAAAATTACAATAAATCTTAGTTAATTACATTTTTCTTGCATTCGACTTGATGAGTGCCCTGTGTTTGTCTTTATGTTGTAATCGTCCACTAGCTTAAGACACTAGTGCTTTTGTCGGGCAAAGGATGACAGTGATTGTAAGAGTACTTTGCCAGTTTAATTAATGTTTGTTGACAATCCCGCACCCATGACCAGTGAAGACATGGATGTAGCATTGCTCGACAATAAGCAAAGAATTCCGCTCAAACCGGTGCTTGGGGCCGTCTTGAACTTACTATGAGGTATAAGCAAGGCTCATTGTTGACTTCAAGATGAAGAACAACAATAAAAGCGTTGTTCCTTTGCTTGTTTTTTACCACATATTTGTATAGCCTATGTCTCATGTGCATTTACTCCATATCCTTTCATTCAGCATTTACTTTAAGCAATATTTCCTTCCACAAATTAAATTGGATCGGACAGCAGGCGCACCATACATTAGTCTTCTCTCAAGTTTATGACAATTTTAATTATTCATGACTTTTCATTCATTCCAGATTTTCGAAAATATCAATAGGCTATAAAAAAGCCAAATAATTTTACAGTTCTAAAGGAAATATACAAAATTACAAAATATAAGTTTTTAATATATTTAAAAAGTTTGTATGAGAAAGCATAACAATTGATCATAATAAATTTGTCGAAAGTTAATAATAATGTTTGTGTTCCAACCTTAAATGTTACGGACGTGAAGGATGTTGTAGATGCATCATTAGACTTTTATATAAACTGATTAACAAGTCATAACATATAGTTTCAGGAATTCAAACATTAAAGAAAAACACTGAATAGAGAAGCATACAATCTGAGCCAGTTTAACATTTGCATATTTAATTATTGTTCATTGACTCCTATTTTTTGCGAAGGGTACCTCATGTCTCGATCACTGTCGTTACCAATCATATCATCATACCATCATTAATTCCTTTACACTTAATTTGTTTGAAGTTTGGCTAGCCATAAAGAGGTTTAACCCACAATTTCTTTTGAAGTTCGACCATTTTGCCGCTGGTTTCCACCCGATTTGTCATTTTGACTCATGGATTTTGGCTCTTGACCACTCTGTTCTGTAATTTTGTTATTGCCCCCATTTGTTGTAATGAATTTCAAATTCACTTGTTAATTAGTTGAATTATTTATATATAATTCTTTTGTATTTTTAACATAATAAAAAATCCAAAATCACTGTTTTATATGACACAAGTTACCAGTTAATTTTATGTTTGTTGATTACTCCGCATTCATGGATGTTTATCATTGTGTAAGGCTAAAAGGGATTTCAAAGTGAAGTAAAACAATAAAAACGTTGTTCCATTGTTTTGTTTTCAATTTGAAGAGACTTTGTCTCATGTGCATTTACTACATATCCCTTCATTGCTTAAATAAAATTTTTACAGATGGATGCTTGTGACCGTTTTAAAGTGCAGACGCACGTAAGATTCGGTCTTGGAAGGGTTCCCGTATGACAAGGTTCACTTTAACATTTTAAATTTTGCCGTTTTAGATTTTAAAGTTAAAATAATCGACATGGGAAAAGGTATGCATTTTCATATACTTCACATTTGTTGTTGTAAATATTGCCAAAATAAAACATAAGAATATAGAATGTTAATATCCGGTCCATTTGCTTTAATATATTTTGACAGAACATGGCAGCATATAATTAATATACCCAAGACATTTCATTTTATTTCATATAACCCAATAGAAAATAGAGTTAGAAATTTTCAAATCCTAGCATATTTGTTATAGTCAATGTTGCTTTGATTTAGAAAATAAACTTTAACATTTCTCATACGTGGTCAATATGGCTTAGTCTTTATTACCCAAACATAATATTGACATAGAGGTTTTCCATACCCAGCACAATTTCTTTAGTTACTATTACCCAAATAAAGCATGAGAATAGAGATTTATCAAACTCTTATTTTTAGCATTTACATACATATTTATTTTAGTCCATATTTCTCAATAAGAACATAGAATTGTAAATGGTGAATAAAAGGATATGAAGTAAATGCACATGAGACAAAGTCTCTACAAATACATGGTAAAAAACAAGCAAAGGAACAACGCTTTTATTGTTGTCATTCATCTCAAAGTCACCATGTGGCCTTCAACAATGAGCTTTGCTCATACCTCATAGTAAGTTCAAGACGGCCCCTAGCACCGGTTTAAGCGGAATTCTTTGCTATTGTCGAGCAACGCAACATACATATGTAGTTTTACATATCTTGCACATTAACCAAATAGAAAATGGAAATAGACATTTTACGTTGGCAATGCATTTTTTAGTCCATGTTACCGAAATAAACACAAAAGAAGACTTTTCAGACCCTGATTATTTTAAGTCAAATATTGCTCCCAAAGAATATAAAAAATTTAGATTTTTCATATCGGGGACATTTTTTTAGTCTGTATTACCCAAACCGAACGCTGAAATAGGCATTGCCAGGACGTTTGTTTTAGTCCATATTACCCAGATAGATCATGAATATTCCCGTTACGATATCTTTAGTCCATATTACCCTACAGGAACACGGAGGTAGACATTTCAAATTACCAGGACATTCCTTCTAGTCCGCAACACTCAATAACACATGAAAAGAGAAGTCCATAATTAAATTCATAATAAAAAAAAGTCATTATGTTAACACTTTTTTGATAACCTTATGTAAAAAAAAATTGAAACGACGTTTATTGAAAAATAAAATGACATACAAACTTCAAATACATCGGAAAAAGAATACCGAAACAAGAACGAGGAAAGGGGAAATTCTAAAATCATAAATCCAAAATCACGACAATTCACAGCAACACGAATTGAGACAGTATGACAAAACAAATAAACAAAAATGAACAAGAACGCCACAAAACTAAAGCACTAGAAGTGTGAACCCCTATAAAATCTGAGGTATCATCAGGTGCTCCGGAAGGGTAAGCAATTTGACACACTTTTTAGATCGTAAGGATACACATATCAAATCAGATTTTACTCAGCCTCCTGATTTTAGATTTAAACATGAAAATCAATCTCAAAACATTTATGTTAATGTAGTTTTTGCATTTTCAGGTTAACATATTTGAAGGGAGTTTACCCGTGAATTCCTTGTGACTTTTGACAACATCTTTCAGAATTTGTTTTCTTGAAGATTGGCTGACAAGCACAATCCTTTTCAATGTATGATAATAATTTTCGTCTACAGGCACTAATATAAATATTATGATATGATATTTGTAAATTAGACAGGGTTTCTTTTTGGGGCTAGTATATATACCGTATTGTTGAACTTCGAATGAGCGCAAATATTCGCGAATCCGCTGGAGATTTTTATCAATATCCAAGATGACTGAATTCATAGTATGTTACATAACATGGGCAATCAATCGCGCTTTGTATTGGTGACGCTATATCTTAAGGTGTAAAGGAACCCTTTTGGGGATGCTTCGATCAACTATAGACATGTTAAACTGAATCTAAATCTTTCATTAACATTTTATACACGGTAGCCTATATATTGATGTCAATTTTCTGTCTAGTGCCAATTCTCAGAGGAGGAGTTTATTATATTATATTAATATGTTCTGCACTTTCAGGTGTTTTTCTCACTTATATTCCAACCCTTAAATGTATCCGGAATTTGCACCATCATTTCGGAACTTGAGATTGAAAAAAATATTTGAAGGTTTTTTTCGGGATTCCGGACAGAAAGCATCACTATTATATTTCTAGATACAAATTGTTGAATTTTAAAATTCATCTCAACTCGTGATAAGAGCTCATCACTTAACATGAAGTCTCCAGATAAATTGAATCTAAATCTTTCATTAAATTTATACACGGTAGCCTATATATTGATGTCAATTTTCTGTCTAGTGCCAATTCACAAAGGAGGACTTTATTATATTATATTAATATGTTCTGCACCCTCAGGTGTTTTTCTCACTTATATTCCAATCTATGTAGTTTATATTTCAATTTATTCATGATTTCATTCAATTATATACTTAATTCAGTTACCCATTAAGACTGAAGTAGAATATACTCATCTGAGAAAAGGGATCAATCACAAATCAATTGAAAATGATAAATGTCGGGTTCTTTATTTGATAATCTTTCTTCAGATAGTTATTTACCGTATGGAGTTTCAGATTAATTGTTTACTCTCCTGACCAGTATATGGTGATGAGGTTTAGTTAATTCAGTACGTTTTACATTTATCTTGTTCTTCAAATGTTGTCATAATGGTGAAAATTAACTATAGATATTTAAATATTTAACAATAATTAATTTTTTGATATTTTTAAAGTTAAGGATAATCTACTGTGGCAAAGCTCTGTCCTTGGGCGATTTTTGCTTTCCATTTCGATCCTGTTGGCTATTAGTTGTCTATCAGCTTGTATACATTTTTGGCTTCTAGGCTTTCAAATGATCATATCTGCACTGAAGAGAAAGTTAAAGTAAGTGAGAACCGAACCGTCAATCTAAAAGTGAACAATCCAAGGACAATGGCAACACCAGAGACAAAAAAGGCAGAAAAAAACAAAGACACAACATGGGTACAGCACAGAAAAGAAAAATGAAGACACTCACACACAAAGATGAACAACACGGACCCAATATAAAACAATGGGTGAGATCAGGTGCACCGGTAAAGTTTGGCTGAGGGTAGAAACAATGTTGTACCATACCCAATTTGATAAAAGTTTTTGAAAAAACTTCTTACTTCTAACTTCTAATTGTCCTGACAGCTCTTCAACACTCTCGCAGTTTTACTTTGTACAACAACAACTTTCAAATGTTGACAAGCCTAATTAAATCAAAAAGTAGAAATATAGAGCCGCGGTCCGGCAATTTTGCAATTTACAAATTTTTGATTTAGAAATCTAATATTTCTCTTCTCGTTTCGCTATTGAGTGATTGTTGTACATCTCGCAAAACCTATAAAATAGTTTTTCATAGTAGTACACATTGCTGTCATTTTTGTCGATGTTTAGTTCGTTCTGGGTTGTCAATTTCACCTCGCTGCCTTGATCGTCCTCAAAAAAAGAACATTCACCACTTAAAATTCCCTATCTAAGGACAATAATAGTGAGAACACACATTTGTGCTGAGTTCTCTGCAGGTCCTAAAACACGACAGGAACATTTCTGCATTGCGTATGGTCTTACTAGTTTTACATACAAAACATCATGATAATGCATGCGCAAATAAAGCAGATTCACCCCCAATGTTTCTGGGAGTCTTTCCGCCTTTTCGCAGAAAGACAATTTAATCGTTTCAGAATATTTTTCCACCCCTTTTCAAATCCTTTTGATCCTATTGATATTCCGTTAATACCTAAAATTTCTAAATGATTAGTCGAATTACTAATTACCGAAGTTACTGTGATTTCAGTTTCTGCATATCGAAGTGGGACCTTCACTATAAATTCAGACAAGGCAAAATAAATTGATATATTTTTGAAGCTTAAAGGTACAAATTCGAAAGAAATCCTTTTTGCAACTCCCGGTTAGTAATCCTAAAATCATTTTAACTTGAAGCAGAGTTCATTAAAATTATATTCTGATCAACATATTGTCATCTCAAAAGTATTAAAAATCGTTTGAATATTTTGCAACACACTTTTAGCGGCAAAACAAAAATTAAAGAAATACTACTTATTTAATTCTGAAGTTTCTCGTCAATTTCTTCCCATAGGAAATCAATGTGCTCTACAACATGAACGTAGTAGGATCTCGCGGTTTTATTGGTTGAAATTTCATTTATGACCTCAAATATGTTTGCCGTCTTTGACTTTATCCTTGTAGTTGCATAGGAAAAGGCGACCATGCCTAATGACGTCAAAGAACACATTTATTTCGAATCAGCAGAAAAGGCAGGTCATGTGCATTATCAAGTATCAACTTCAAAATCGTTACTAGAGACATATTTTACATAGTATCTAGAGAAATACGACATTTTTCTATTCTCGATAGTTAAATTTTCAAATATTATAAAAGCTCGGCTAGCCTCGCGTTTAGAAAATTTAACTATCTGGAGCAGAAAAATGTCGTTTCTCCCTCGATGCAGTTGTAAAATCTATATTTCGCATATTTAAAATTTTATTTTAATGAAAACAGCATCTTTTTAAATAATGTAATGTTTATTTTACTGTACACAAATATTGAATTCTAACCCAACAACTGAGCAGTTTGACAGGCTAAGAGGTAAACATACACACTTTCCTGATTCTATAAAAGCGTTTCTTCTTTAATTTCTGTCCGTTAGCACGAGGCTGCAGAAATCATAAAAATACAACCTCTGACATTCGTCAATGCCAACCAAACTAGATTTGTGTCTTATGTTAGAATTCCAACATGATCTTTTTTTACACAACAGACCTTTCGGCGAAACAAAAACACAATGACCTTGAGTATCTTTGATCTCATCGATTTATCAAACACCATAAATCCGCTAAAGCACAGAAATGAAATACGAACGGCAACAACGATAAAACAGAGACATTATTTACTATTTTTATATTTTTATTATCAAAAAGTCACAGTCATTTATAGTGATGTTCTTTTGATCGATTATAATCGATAATCGATCGAATTTCAACATGAAATCGAGTAATCGATTATGATTTTCGATAATCGAATGCCAATAAAATTTTGCAGAAAATTAAACATTTTTCGAGAAAAATTCTTTTTTTCTGTCTTATAATACCAGAATGTGTGAATTGTTTGTCAGAAGTAGAGTTTTCTTAATATAGCATATTTTTAGAATTGTTCTCAAAATATTCCACTAGTGTATGTTTCATATGTTAGTATAAAATTGAAGTACAGTTTCAAAGTTTTGAAAATAAGTGAGTTTTATGTATAAATCGCACAAAAAGCTGGATGGTAAAAATTTTGGATAATGTAAATATACATCGTTGAATTTTCTTAAAATTGGTATATTCAATTTGTCTGTATGGAAAATGACATTTTCAAAATAACAAGATATCGAAGTAACTGTTTTAGTTATATCAGATGGCCGTTTCCACAACATTTCAGAATGTTTTTGGAAACCCATAGAGTAAGGTTGACGTGAAGGACTACCTAATTTGTATGTTAAGAAGTGAGCCAAATCATTATTACACAATGACTTTTCGAATTATATGAATTACAGATTTACTCTAAATTTGGCATTTAAATAAATAACAAAATTCTGGGTAGTTTTGCTGTTGGGCGGATTTGTATTTCAATTGGGCGGAAATAGTTTTTCAATTGGGCAGAAAATTGAGCGAATTTATTTTTTTTCAAGTAGGCGGATTACGTGTGATATGCCTGTAAAAATATAAAACAAAACAACTGTTTAAAAACCAAATGCATGTAGCAAAGTAGAATAGTGGATCTTTGTGATTATATCCATGCCCAGTTTTATATGATTTTTTTTCAGTAATTTGATATTTTTGTTGTTTTACCTATATTTCTTCAGACTTGAAGTTCAAAAATTATCAAATGAAGGGGGTATCTTTACTACATCTTATATACATAACAAAATACCGAAGTTACTGTTTATTTATTTTCTGCATATGCGCAATCTTGAATTTGTCTGTTTCTGTCATTGTTATGTCGTCCCTTTTTGATACGTAACCAAGTGTAGGATGAACTTCGATCAGATTTCAAAATAGTAGATTGTGGTCATACCTAAAAAGCCAAACAAAATGACAAAAGGCATGTACATGATTAGACTCGACTCTCAATTAGTGACCAAAAGAAAATGTTTTTGATATTTTTTTCTTTTCTTTTTTAAATTTACTTTATTTCAATTCCTGCCTCCCAATTGCAAAACTAAAAAACGCCCAAGTGAAAATACAGGAAGTTTGAAAATCCGTCCAATTGAAATGCGTCCAAATACTGAAGGTACTGAAAATTTAGTTCCAAAATATGGCCATCTCGACAAATTTTGTCTCTTCAGTGCAGATCAAATCAAAACAGTGGATGACCACAAACCAAAACGTTGTAAAATCTGACAGAGAACAAATAACCTTTGAAAATGAATACTGTGTGTCTCGTTAGCCTCCTTAAAATCAAAACATACAGAAAGGACAAATTAAAGAGAGCCATTTTGCCCTTAAACATGGCTTTAAATCTTGGAAATCAGTTTTGGAGACTGTAATGAGTTTGTATTTAGCTTATCTCTTCAAATTTAATTCTGTGATATTTTTGTGTTGAAACTTAAATATACCATATAGTGTCCTCCATCTTTAAGTATCTAATTAAATTGAAGATCAGAAAGTGTTTATTTTCTCTCAACAATAATTCTATAGAAGGCTTTTAATTAAAACTGCAAGTCTTTCATTTTGTCGTTTTGTACATATTGCTTTGGTAATCAAAGCAAAACCCTGTTACAGAAATTCAAAAGAAAAATGAACACATAACTATTTTTATTTATATAATATTATATCTCGGCCCTTTGCTGGGAAAAAATAGAAAATCACTGATAAGGCGAAGTTAAACCAGTTACTGCATTTATATCTAAAAACTAAAAACAAAGAGGTAGATAACCAATGTAACAAGATTCAACTAGAAGTATGAAATAAATGACAATGCAAAATGTGAAATAACAAAATAAAAACGTCAAACATATACTCAAAATAAAATACTAACAGTGTGATCTGCCAGTGCATAAAGAACAAGTAAGAAAATGTCACACAGTTGGCTCAAAGTAGGAATGCGACTGAAAAATTTTGTTCTGGAAAACTTGTCTCAATTATCATTCTCGTAATAATAAAAATAATAAATGAAGGTATACTGTACTTACTATTTGTAAAGGTGTTTATTTTACAAAAGAAAGCTCCAAGTACCCAGCCTTCTGTTACGTCATCAACTAACTTTACCCACGTGCATGAGATGGTCACCATAAGATCAGCTACAGCTAGATTTACAAGATAGTAATTGGTCGTTGTTCTCATTTGGTGGTTCTTTACCACTACAATAATTATCAAAATATTTCCAAAAATTGAAAACACAATTATTACAATGAATAAAATTGATTTTATCACGATTTCCCAAGTAGGTACAACTTTCAACTCGCCAAAGTACGGCATATCACTATAATCAACACTACATTCCAACACATATAACTGATTTACAGTAGTATTCGAACTGCATAAAGTTTCGTTTTGGGCTTCATAACCGTATTTCTCCATATGATATTGTTTTACTAGGTATAACAAACTACCAGAAAATAATTATGCACAACAGTGTCCCAACTATTCTGTTATTCGATGACAATTTCTCAAACAAATGTAAGTTCATTTACCCAACGCTAACTTGCAATCAATATGATCGTGTTTCTGTCAAATACAGTTCATTTTAGAGATGAAAGCAGTTTACACCTTTCGACGTACATATGTCTATATATTTGATGAGCAGTTTAGCTACATCAGTTGATCAATAACTTATTAGCAAATCAAAGCATTAAGACTTAAAGGTTTCCTCCTTAGAGTATTTAGTTCTATTAAACTGAATACCGTGTATTATTTTACTCTTAGGACTTTCCCAGTCTTTATGTAACTTATTTTAACATTTTAAATCCAAACAGACGAAAGAGGGATATCTCCGTCAATAAATATTTTCTTTTTGACTGAGTAATTCACTTAAGTAATTTTGTAAAGATTTACGAATCAAGAAAACGTGTTGTTTATTTTTCCCTCAGGATTATTCTTCTCTTTTAAGTAACAATTTTACAATACAAACTTGAAATTGTCCATTTTATATTTTTCTTTTCAGTTACGTGATTCTTACAACTTACTTTCTTAATTTACGAATACAAAGTCTTCCCCTCAATACTATATTCATTTCCTGAGATAATTTATTGCAAAGCGAGGAAAAAGCCTGTTTGAAGTTCGACGTTACCATTCTTACCCATGTTTCTTTAGTTTTAAACATCAAAGAAATCAGAATTGAATTATTATGTTTACAGATATATTTACAATAACTAGAGGAATCACTGCTTAATGAGTTGTTCTGTATTCTACATATTTACCACAGAAAATCTAAGCTAGGCTGTATTTGCTTTCTATCTTTCCTCTCTGTGAATAAAAAAAGATGAAATAAAGAAAAAAATACACATATTTCTAAATTGGAATGAATTCGCCTTCAAGCCTAGAACTAAACATTTCATGCAGTTTTTCTATTTCCTTTTTTTCTATCTCTTTGTACTATGAACGGTCATATAGTTGGTTAATCTCGGTATCATACATGTATCACAATGAGAGAACTTGCGGTGCTTGTCAAGAGGAAGTAAAATCTGAACT
>MJUU01026977.1:53260-68713 GCA_002080025.1 Modiolus philippinarum | reverse complement strand
TCATGGAACATCGATTGGGCAGTAAAACTTCATGAAACATCGATATGGCAGTAATACTTCATGGAACATCGATATGGCAGTAATACTTAATGGAACATCGATATGGCAGTAATACTTCATGGAACATCGATATGGCAGTAATACTTCATGGAACATCGATTGGGCAGTAAAACTTCATGGAACATCGATATGGCAGTAAAACGTCATGGAACATCGATTGGGCAGTAAAACTTCATGAAACATCGATATGGCAGTAAAACTTCATGGAACATCGATTGGGCAGTAAAAATATTCACCATAAAACGTTTTATTAGACTTCGATGAGTTAGTAAGAACGTAGCATGAAATATCGAAATGACAGAAAAACGATTCATGAAATTTCTATGTTACAGGGAGAATGATTCAGGAAACAGAGATATTGCAGAAAGAACGAAATATAGATATAGCATTAAAACACCATGAAACGTACATGGGACAGTCAGAAACGTTTCATGAAACATCGATATAAATGAAAAACTATTCATGAAATTTCGATTTGACAAAAAGAAAATTTCTATATTACAAGGAGAATGATTCATGAAACATCAATATAGCAGAAAAAAACGATTCAGGAAATATATCGATATGGCAATATCACTTTTCATACAAAAATGATACGGCAGTACGAACGTTTCCTGAAAAATCGATATGGCAGTAAAACGTCATGAAATATCGATTGAGCAGTAAAAATATTCACCATAAAACGTTTCCTGAAACATCGATATGGCAGTAAAACGTCATGAAATATCGATTGAGCAGTACAAAATATTCACCATAAAACGTTTCCTGAAACATCGATATGGCAGTAAAAATGTTACATGAAACAAAAATATTGCAGAATAAACGATTCAAGAAACACTGATAT
Source organism: Modiolus philippinarum (assembly GCA_002080025.1). NCBI lineage: Eukaryota > Metazoa > Mollusca > Bivalvia > Mytilida > Modiolidae > Modiolus > Modiolus philippinarum. The sequence continues at coordinate 67,809 of MJUU01026977.1, read as the reverse complement.
GACAATCAAATCGATTTATTAAATATCGATATGACGGCAAGAACGCTCAATGAAACATCGATTTGGCAATAAGAACGATTCATGAAACATCAATATGGCAGTAAGAACGCTTGATAAAACATTGATGTTGCAGTAAAACGTCATGAAACATCGATTGGACAGTAAAAAGATTCACCATAAAACGTTTCTGAATGCAACATCGATATAACAGTTAAGTCATTCATTAGATTTTGATTTCACAGAAAGAACGACTCAGGAAATATATAGATGTGGCAATAGAACTTTTCATAAAAAAATGATATGGCAGTAAGACAGTTTCATGAAACATTGACTTTACAGTACGAATGTTTCATGAAACATCGATAGGGTCGTAGAAACGCTTCGTGAAAACATCGGGATGGCATCAAGAAAGTTCAATGAAATATCGATATAGCAGCCAGAACATTACATGAAACATCGATTTGATATTAGGAACTTTTCAACAAACATCATGACATTAATAATGATTAATGAAATATCGATATTGCAGGAAAAACTTTTTGAAGCTTCGAAATATTATCCAGTCATTGTCAAAAATGACGTTTGATGTCCGTTATGGCAGAAAAGATTGACAAGCATGCATTGATGATTGAATCATAAATTTATCCAAGGACGTGTTAACCAAAGCATTGTGTAACTCGAATAATTGAAGCCCCTTTATCTACGGTGCTGTAGCGATGGTCGTGAAAGGAAATATCGACTGTATTATTCGGATTAAGCCTTGCACGACATTGAACATATCATGTCGGCCAAATTGTCCCGTATCATTGTTAGTTTATTTATCTTTACTAATGTGTGACTCGTCAAAGCCTGGCACGTTTCACTTTGTCTCCATCCACAGAAATCTTACTGTTCAGAGTGGGTTCTAAACTCCATACACGCTTACAGAATCAGTATAGTGATAGAATCAGTCTGTTTTGATTAACTACATTAAGCACAGTATTGAATATATGCTAGCGATGTGTAAAATGTTCCCGACAGATGGTTTTGTTTGTTTAACGTCCGTTTCCATGTTTTTGTACCATTATATAATTATACATTACTGTCAAAAATACAAACTGTTTATATGACTATATTGTTTTATATAATTAATAAGAATTTTTTGATGTCTGATAATGTTTGACAGAGAAGATTGATTATTAATCAGAATCCTAGTGTTACATTTGTTGTTGAACTGGTTTATAAGAACAGTAGACTTTGCAGAAATATTTTTTTTCTGTGGAATCTACTGGAAGACTATAATTATGACGATATGTCAAATTTTAAACAGAATAACTAAGCATGGGTTGCAATAAGGCCGTTCTCCCGCCCACCTGGAAATTTGATATAATATGTTTCAATGTAACCTCCAATATATGTAGATTAAGATTGTGCAATAAAATATCAAAACGTGCATGTGCATGTGCATGATTTTACTAATATTCATGATAGAGCATGAAAAGAATAAAGATTGGCATATTGCCAAAACAACAATGAACCTCATTTTGATCAAACGGTGCTATTCTATCCATGATATAATTCTTTTGTTAATCAATTTCTTTTTTGAAAGGAAATAATGCAGTTTAACACAGATTACTCTTTTTGAGAAAAATCTATACAAAAACTTCATTTTTCGAGTAATTTTTTATATTGTCTGGATTTTACTGTAAATTTGTGCTCGTTCGACATTTTTTCACATACTTTAACATATATTTTTATATTTGAAGGAAGATATCACGTTAGTGGACTTAAATAAATTGATTTCGTCGACTTCGAACGCTTGATTTGTATTAGCATTTGTTTTACCCTTAAAATATTTTTTTTTTATTTTCTAAATTTTTGCCTCGAATTTAAACACTGAAACATGGATTGTTGCAATGTGAATATTTTGCGCTTTATTCGGTGTAATTAAAGAATGTGTGTAGTAAGGTTCCACTAAAATAAAAAAATTAGGAAACACAATAAAGATAAATCTTTTGCCTGTATTTTTCAAGCTACATGAAATATAGTAATAAATCATGAAGAAATGCATTCTTTTAAACATTATTTACATGTACTCGCTGCAAAAATTGTAAATAAATTCAAATTTAAGATTTTATATACCAATTTTTACCTTGGGTACACACTCAAATTTATAAAAAATTAGGAACATTACAATCACATGTCACAATCAACCAGGAAACTGCACAAGAAAAACAATAAATAACTAAATACAAAAGTTACTGTGAATTTAATTTCTGCATATGCGCATTTCGACAACTTATGTCTCTGCAGTGCAGATAAAATCTAAACGTTTGGAAGACCACAAACTCAAAGATGTGTAAAAACTGATAGAAAACAAATAACCAATATGATCTAAATGTAAAGCCAAAATCAGCTAAGTACAGAGCCTTGCATGAGGGAGATACTCCTTAGTTTTCAACAAAATTTACAAAATTTTAGACAATTTCATGACAAAAGACAAACATAGATAACGATAGGAGCTCGGTATAGCCGGACTTGGTACCGACACTGGCAACAGCAAGTGGTAGGGTTAAAGCGGTTTATGGGTACCCAAACCTCCCAAAACCACATTTACTGAGAATTTTGATGTGTATAAAGCTTTATTGTGCATTTATTAATCAATCAAATTTTGATAAATGAGACGAATCACAAAACAGAATATCATACATACCTTGAATTTTCACCTTAAAAATACAATTGTTTCAATTTTTAATATGACTTGAATGCGGAACCAGCTTTGCATTTTGTATGCATAATTCTTATTAAATAAGTAATCTCTTGTAAAATTATAAGCTTGGTTCCGAATGCAAGGCAGGGTTAAAATTGAGTTCGAATATACCTTTCCATAGGCTCAATGTTAATTGCCATGAAAAGTGGTATTAGCAATGAGCTAATTTCGGTTGAATGAAGCAATGTTTTGAAAGCAATCTAAAGCCCCATTTACATGCACAGTTTTACATACATGTGTATTTTTACATAGGTATGCAAATTTGCACTGTTGTGTAATTACTGCGTGTAAACGCAACTGCATACGTGTGTAAACTTAACAAAGGGTGTAAATTTGCATGAGGTCAGGGGCAAGTGTAAAAGTATATATGCACATGTGTATATTTACACGGTATGTATTTTGCGCTTGTAAATGCAAAATTGAAAATGCACACTGTGCAAAATACTGTTCCTGTCTATAAAATGGTAGAAAAGTATCTTGCAACTTGATTTGAATCATGATATTGAAGCACACACACTGAACTATGATTTCTATAAAATTCAGACTTCTCTGACAATTTTGTCTGATTTAGCGTTTTGCTTATTATTGTGGAAGCTGGGCTCTGATTGAAAAAATAAAAAAAGATACAATACAACTTTATGTTTTTCTATCATTCTGCAAATTTCCAAGATTTAACGAAAACTTTTATTTTTTTACATGTTTTTCTGTCCTTTTCACGTCTTGTAAATTAGCTTTTTAAATTAAAATACACACCTCAGATTAAATGCATATAAATGCATAGCAAATATACTGTAAATCTTGTGCATGTAAATGGGGCTTAATGTGGTAAAAAAACTACAGATGTTCTGGTGTTGAAGGGTATCAAAGAAATTATGCTATTACTAATTTTTTTGTTTTTTTGGAAAATCAGTGGGCCGATTCAAGGCCTTAATGCAACCCATCCTTTGTATTACAAAAAAACGCTTCAATTCTCGGTTTTCCCTTCGACAAAATGTCTGTCTTTATCGGTTTTCTGTTCTAAAAATTCTTTCGATTTAATTGTAGGTTCTCTCTTCGACAAAAAACGCTTGAATTGTCGGTTTTCTATGCAAAATAGCTTAAACTGTCGGTTCCTTACTGTCGATTTTTCTTCGCAAAAACACTATTCTGACAACGAATTCTTAAACTTTCAGTTTTCTATTCCAAAAGGGGGTTAAATTGTCTATTATTTGAAAAAAGTAAAGATGTAAAAAAAGAAAGAAATTCTTGATTTCTCAGAGGAATTGTTGCTGTATGACTCTCCGCAAAGTAAAATGCGTATTGTATGTATACCGTTTAACGGTGCTACATTTTTCTTCATACTTGCATGTTGTATTTGACAACTTTATTACTAAATAAGCGGTATGAATAATAATTATTTGCATTTAAGTGTTTCTGGACCGAGATAAGATCACTTATAATAAGTTATCAGGCAATATTAGAAATGATTTTAGATGAAATTGATACATGCAATGGTCTAATTTCAAGCATACAGATTCCCTGACTGCGAGTTATATTAATAATGATGTAGAATGTTTGATTCATATATGTTGCATCTATTAACGTTTGTTTTATTTGTTGTTTGTTGCGTCTTCGTCATTTGCGTTCTCTGTCTGTATGTTGTCCTTTTATTGCCATGCATTCTAGTTATATGCGATTTTTGGCTCTTGCTTCGGTATTCATTTGGAAATTAATTAAATAAATATCCTTTTGCTCAGAATAATTTAATGTAAATTCTCAGTGAGCTGTATTAAAGAAGACTGCCATGTACTTCATGTGAAGAGATACTTTATTTTATTTTTTTGTATATTTTAGGCAGCAATTTTGTTTATTCGCTAATAACAACAATGTAAGAATATGAAGAAAATCCACACGAGACAGAGAATCCACAGTTGTCGTGGTCTTACTTTCACGGGGAGAGAATCCACAGTTGTCGTGGTCGTTCTTTCTCTGGTAGGGAATTAGCAGTTGTCGTGGTCTTACTTTCACGAAGAGAGAATCTGCAGTTGTCGTGGTCGTTCTTTCTCTGGTAGGGAATTAGCAGTTGTCGTGGTCTTACTTTCTCGTAGAGAGATTCTGCAGTTGTCTTGGTCTTACTTTCACGTGGAGAGAATCTGCATTTGTCGTGGTCTTACTTTCACGGGGAGAGAATCCACAGTTGTCGTGGTCGTTCTTTCTCTGGTAGGGAATTAGCAATTGTCGTGGTCTTACTTTCTCGTGGAGAGATTCTGCAGTTGTTGTGGTCTTACTTTCACGGGGAAAGAATCTGCAGTTGTCGTGGTCTTACTTTCAAGGGGAGAGAATCTACAGTTGTCGTGGTCGTTCTTTCTCTGGTAGGGAATTAGCAGTTGTCGTGGTCTTACTTTCTCGTGGAGAGATTCTTCAGTTGTCGTGGTCTTACTTTCACTGGGAGAGAATCCACAGTTGCCGTGGTCGTTCTTTATCTGGTAGAGAATTAGCAGTTGTTGTGGTCTTACTTTCTCGTGGAGAGATTCTGCAGTTGTTGTGGTCTTACTTTCACGGGGAGAGAATCTGCAGTTGTCGTGGTCTTACTTTCTCGTGGAGAGATTCTGCAGTTGTCGTGGTCTTACTTTCACGGGGAGAGAATCTGCAGTTGTCGTGGTCTTACTTTCACGGGGAGAGAATCTGCAGTTGTAGTGGTCTTACTTTTACGGGGAGAGAATCCACAATTGTCGTGGTCGTTCTTTCTCTGGTAGAGAATTAGCAGTTGTCGTGGTCTTACATTCTCGTGGAGAGATTCTGCAGTTGTCGTGGTCTTTCACGGGGAGAGAATCCCAAATTGTTGTGATCTTACTTTCTGAGGGAGAGAATCAGCAGCTGTCGTAATCTTTATTTCTGGGGAGGAGAATCCGTCATTGTCGTGATCTTACATTCTCGATGACAGAATCCATAGTTGTTTTGATCTTCCTTTATCAGACAGAGAATCCGCAGTAAAATAATACAGCTATTCGTAATATAAAAATATCGAAAACACCGCTTGCACTGCATTGGATGGTTTCGTCTTATTCTTGGGAGAAAAACCCGCAGTTGTCGTGATCTCTCTTTATCGTGGAGAGAATCCGCAGATGTCATGACCTAAGTTTCTAGGGCAGAGAATCTGCAGCTGTTTTTACCTTACCTTTTTGCATATGATCTGCAGTGTTCGTGATCTTCCTTTTTCGAGGAAAAATCAACAAATGGACCCTTACTTTAACTGGTTTACGTGATGTAGAGGTATAAACATATGGACTAGATAGCCCTCTAGCCATTATTAATAATAACAACCCCTTTATTTAATCAATATACAGATGACTTGAAAACTAAGTATGAAAAATATTATTTCTATATTTCTGTATCTATGTATAGATCGTATAATTGATTGACAGTCCTGTTGTAGGATTGTACATGACAATTTCCCACAATGATTCTCCATTTATAAAATTATCTCCTTCAATAAATACTGTGATAAAGACGATATGAAACACTCTGTAGAGACAATCAATATTTGTTTTGAAAACTAATGTGTTGTAAGGGTTGCGATATTCATACCATTATGTTTTGCCTATTCTATTGAAAAAAGATATTTAATTTACTCTTGGTGCTTTTTTTATTGTAATGGCAGATTAGAACTGGACACGAACCACCCAACCTTTATGAATAGGGTATTAACAAAGTTACTAGGCTGTAGGGGAAAGGTTTGGATCCAATAAAACTAGTTTAACCCCACCGCAGCAGGTTTGCGCCTGTCCTAAGTCAGGAATTTATTAAGCCTTTGTGTGTCTTGTCCTTTTTCTAGTAAGTTTACTTTATGTCTATAGGAGTCTAGGATGATATTTATTTCGCTGGACTTGATTGCTCTTTGTTCAGGGGCCGACTCCGACCTGCCGTTGGGTGTGGGGTTTTCTCACCGTTCATTGAAGATCTTATGGTGGCTTTGAGTTGTTATTACTCCCCTTTGGGTCGTTGTCTCTTTGACACATTCCCCGTTTCCCTTCTTTTTTCTACTGAAGAGAATTGTCAAAGCATGTGCAAAACTACTGAAAAAAAATGTAAACTGCAATGGTCTTGACTTAATACATGCTGGTGAAAAGAGAGTACCAGAACAAAAGACCATTTTGATGAAAGATAGTACTAGTAGCCAACCCCTGTCTCATTTTAATAAATAGATACCGACGACACTGTCAATTTTGTTAATGCAAATAGTCATATTGGCAACTTGTGTCTCTTCAGTATATATCATATCACAACATTATATGACGATCTTTGAGCTTTCAAGATCATAGCAGAATCTTGAAAATTAGAAAAGTTGGACACAATCAAATATCTTAAGGATCCAATGCGTCATCAAAAAATTGTGTTAAATGATATTTGCATAAGGTTCAAACAATTCATGGTAGAATTTTTGTTTTGCCAATGTACCTCTTATAAAACGCCATACTCTCGTTATGTTAGTGTATGGGTTATTTTTTTACATTAAACGTATCTATTTGCAAAATANATATATATATATATATATATATATATATATATACACACAACATACAAATGATAATAATTAATTATAATAGAAATAAACAGAATTATATTAATTATAACAAAGTAATAATAAGAAAAAGAAAAAGAAAGATAATAAATAAATAAATGACTAAATAATTAGAAAGCAAGTAAAAATCGAGAAAAAAAATGAAAGAAATAAAAGTGAAAGAGAGTCCTGGAATGAAATGTGTGATTTCAAAATATATCAATCTTTAAATCGTTGGATTTTTTTCAGGTAAGAATGTACACTATCAAATATATGAACGTTATTTCAACTGCGCGAATTAGGGTTAAAATACCTTTCAACTGCGCGATCAAATTACCTTACAACTGCGCGAGTTTTTTACCTCAAAATAAAGATTAAAGAAAACAAAATGCATGGTGCACATCTGCATTATATATTGAAACATTCCTTCAAGTTTGGTTAGAAAACAAAATTCAAGGTCCAATGCGTTCAGTATTTATTTAAGGGAAATGATTTGAAAAAAATACCCCAATATTTTTTAAATAAATTTATATTATTTTACATGAGGTGATTGAAAAAATATTTTCCTAATAATTCTATGAAGACCAACTGCACAGGTTTTACAATGATGCAACAGAATATAAGTCCCACTATAATTGTTCCAAAAGAATATATACTACATAATGTTTTTTCCACCGGAACAAATATAATAAAATCCTGTACAGAACCCACCTTCAAACTCACCGCGGCAGGCAGGGGGAACAGAAGATATTGATATGCATTTATTTCAGATAGTCCTTGAATAAATGTCTATGAATACTTGCTGGCGGACGAAACAGGTTACCTGCAATATCAGATAAGTAATAAAATTACAAGTTATTTACAGGTAAAAACTCGTGCAGATGAAACGTGTTTTCTCGTGCAACTGAAAGATCATTTTCGTGCAACTGAAAGGCAGATTCGCGCAAATGAAATGCACCGGTCTAAATAATGGGTTGTGTACGTCAAAATAAATAAAATAACGAGTTTTTTAACGGTTCTGCAACCTAGGAAAAATATATCTCAATATGTCATGACTTTTTTCGATGTTGATCAATAAGTCTAAGTGAATAAGAAAATGAATGTTTTTCATTGTTATAAAGATATTATATGGCTGCCTTTATTTTCACGATATCATTATAAAACAATATCTGTAATACAAATATTAAACAAGTAAAATTTCGTCTTATTACAAAACACGTTCATGTGAGGCATAAATATCAAACAATGGTAAAAAATACTTTGGGATTAAAAACAAAGAAAAGATATATGGTAAATGTATATGAGACAAAATGGCAATTTCAAGCAATGGAACAACGCTCGTACCTCATTATAAGTTCAAGACGGCCCCTAGCGCCACTTTGAGCAGTTACATCCATGCTGTTTTACACGTGGATAAGGGATCGTTATCAAACATTAAATTAACTGGAAAGTGCTCTTAAAACCACTACAATCTGTTGACAAACAAAAGGGATAATCAGGCCATCACAACATATAAAAAACCACAGGGCACTCATCGATTGCAAAAATACTTGGCATTACAAAATAGTGAGATGTGGGTACTGTTAAGAGCCGGACAGAATAACGTCTGAACAAAACAAAAAAAAATAAAATGCTTAAGTTTGACAGTTTGATTGTGTAACCATGTGAGAAATTCTCTCAAGGACATTTTGACCATAACTAGAGATTATAAAGTGGAGATATGCATCTCTTCTTTGGAAAATCTTTTTACGGAATCCACATTTAAGTAACTGAGAACCGAATTGAAGGGGAGATAATTCATTCTTAAATTAATAATGAAAAGAAATTGAGTAAATGCACATGAGACAAAATCTCTACAAATGGTAAAATAAAGCAATGGAACAACGCTTTTATAAGTGTTCTCCATATGGAAGCCATGAGGATGCCCTCAACAAAGAGCTTTACTCATACCTCATAGTTAGTTCAAAACGATCCCTAGCAAAGTGGAATTCCTTGATAGATGACAAACAAGACCATATCCATGCTGTTATAAGTGCGGGATCGTAAATAAACATTTAATTGACAGGCAAGGAGGTCTTACAATCCCTGTAAAGTCGTCGCTTGACTAACAGACTAATAGATTTAAACATATAAACAATTACAGCCCACTTATCGAGTCAATTGCAAGAAAACTTGAAATTATTCAATATTGAGGTGTGGGCACTATAAACAGGAGGACAGAAACACTTTTAGAAATGACAATAAATAAAATGTTAAAAGTGAAAATATCATTGTGTAACTATATGAGAAATTCTCAAGAACAAGTACATCATAACTGAAATAGATAGGGAGTATACGTCCCTCTCACGGGGAATCTTGTAACGGACTTCACACTGTAGGGAAGACAATCTACGTAACTATGTGATACAAAATGGCGAAGAGCTCCCCTATTAAGGCCCAAAAATATTTTGAGTGTTTTGTATATTGAATTTGCAGAAAGAAGGGTAAAAGAGATATTATGCTTGTACTACTATGGTGCTGATTATTGTTGAATGTTCTGAAAATCGACTGGGAACAATATTCACCTCAAAAATTTGTCAATAGAGAAAATCTTATTCAACGAATGAAAGAAAATCAGAAAAGTTCATCGAAAAGCATGCACCTTCTATTTTTGTACCCGAATATATTATTTCCGATGGAATGAGAAAGTATCAAAACCCGCTGACAAATGACTTTAATATTCAAATCTTGGAGCTTAAAAACACAATAACCTAAAACCATATTAAACCCTTGGCAACGTTACCAAATAGAAATTTAAAAGTAATTCCAAAAACGTCCTTTTTTTATTTTTTTTTCACATTGAATGTAACTTGATTTATATTTCCCAAACAAAGAAGAACGAATAACTTCCAAAGAATGGAAAATGTCGAAGTATATTATTTAATTGGGTATATACTGCATAACCTAACCAGAAAATGGTAGAGAATTTACAAATGTGACGTTGAAATCCTGTAGACCGGATGAGAAAGTGCGAGAAATCCGTATCAAACTATTAAGAACTAGAACACTATTGTCAATGAAAGTGTACTTGAACCACAATAATCGAGTACACTAAAGAAATTGTAACATCTTCTCCTTATAGTATCAAATCTTTTCAACAAAGATGATTAAGATGTTTAGTTTGATTTGTGTCATTTTAAATGGCTAAATACGCAGTTATATGAAATCAAGGGAACTAAAAGATTTAAACAGAAAAAAATCAGTAGTAACTCTATGTACTATGGAAAAAAATGCACATTTTGTCCACATATCTAGAAAATGATTGGATTGGTGGGATCTGTGCTTGTGAAAATGGCAATGAATTCAGTTATAATTTTTTACAACAGCAGAGGGTGAAGATTACGATCATATTTTTTTTGAAAACTAAGGAGTATCTTCCTCATGCAAAGCTCTGTCCTTAGCTAATTTTGGCTTTACATTTAGATCATATTGGTTATTTGTTCTCTATCAGTTTTTAAACATCGATGAGTTGATGGTCTTCCAAACGTTTAGATTTTATCTGCACTGAAGAGACATAAGTTGTCGAAATGCGCATATGCAGAAAATAAATTCACAGTAACTTCGGTATTTAGTTATTTCATACATTGTTGTAGCGTTGTTCGACATTCTAGCAAAGAATTCCACTCTAACCGGTGCTAGTGGCCGTCTTGAATTTACTATAGGGTATGAGCAAAGCTCATTGTTGAAGGCCTCATGGTGACTTCAAGGTGAAGAACAACAATCAAAGCGTTGCTCTTTTGCTTGTTTTTACAATGTATTTGTAGAAACTTTGTCTCATGTGCATTGACTCCATATCCCTTCATTTATCATGAGGATTTAGTAGTTTGACCCTCAGACAGTCTTAAGTTTTAATTTGTTTGAGAATTAAGGTTTTGGTAAAGGATAAACAACAAATGACGATCTAAACATTTTGCAAAGAGAGAAATCACTTACTAGAGAGATAGGGAAGTTTGAATGAACTTAAATCTTGTAGACATAAAGAAAGACCAACTTTCCGCAACTTCACCCTTAATTCCGCGAAATGTCCAAGCCAGTACCAAATTGTATATGTCTTAGATAAAGATACTCAGACTCTTATGTGAGAGTTATCAACAGCATATAGATCTGATTGGACCAAGAGCCAGTTAAGAATAAAGTCTCTGAGGGTAGAACGTTTGTTTGAGTCTTGACGTTAAATTCAGCTTTAAGTTTTTATCAATTTCGGTAACTGACATACCTAATTCACTACTGGTTATTATTCTGATATTACAGTTAACAACATCAAACTTATAAGTATTTACACAGTAAAGGCAGGAATCATATAATCCATCTTTTGACTTATCGTGTCAATTAGAAGTACATAATGTATGGGATTTGAATTTATGCATTAAATACTTATCAAAACTCCGAGTGTAAATTACTTTTGGAGTGTGAAAAATTCTATTGAAGTTTTAGATAAACTACAATCAATTCAAAGACCAGTCTCATTCATCGACAGTCATGATTTTTCTACACTTTATACTACCCTTCCAAATATTTTGAATAAATCCTAATTGGGACAATTATTAAATGGCCTTTTAAATTTTGTGGTTTGCAGTTCTTTTGTTCTAGCAAAAAGTAAGGATTCTTCTTTAATATTACTTACAATAATCATTGTGCCTAGACATCTGGTGATATGATTAATGCGCTCAATCTTTTGCTGGACAACATTTTTGGCAACACTCTTTATCAACAGGTCATAGGTATTCCTCTGGGTACAAATTGTGCACCTCTCGTTGCAGATCTTTTTCTGTTCTGTTACGAACGAGACATTATGGAAACTTCAAAACTGAACAATGCAAAACAGTGATAAACTTTTGTGGTTTGCAGTTCTTTTGTTCTAGCAAAAAGTAAGGATTCTTCTTTAATATTACTTACAATAATCATTGTGCCTATACATCTGGTGATATGATTAATGCGCTCAATCTTTTGCTGGACAACATTTTTGGCAACACTCTTTATCAACAGGTCATAGGTATTCCTCTGGGTACAAATTGTGCATCTCTCGTTGCAGATCTTTTTCTGTTCTGTTACGAACGAGACATTATGGAAACTTCAAAACTGAACAATGCAAAACAGTGATAAACTTATTTCTATTTCCAATTAAAACAAATGGTATGTTGAAGATATCCTTACTATTTACAATCCAAAGCTTCATTTACAACAAGAACTGAAATTAAATAAAGCTAACAATGATTCCAAATACAACCCTTTTCTGGACCTAACTATCATTATTGACTCTTGTAAAATAAAAACTTAAATATATGATAAAAGGCACGATTTTGATTCCACTATTACTAATTTTTCATTACATGCCCATAGCTCCATCCTACTGGGGTGTATGTTTCCCAACTGGTATGATTCACTAGTGTTTGTTTTCAATAAATGTAACCTTACTATCACAGCCAAACTTTCACAACAAGGTTACAGATTTCATAATTTGTTGAATACATTTAAGAAGTTTTATAATAGATATGAACAATTGATATCTAAATACGACGTTACTTGCAAACAGCTTGTTACTGAGGGCTTTTCTACCCCCCGTTTTTACGGAAATGTTGTTAAAAATGCTAGAAAATCTGGGAAGTAACTTACATTCTCTATCTAATAGGAGATATGAAAAAGAAAGGAAATGGGGTAAATGTCAAGGAGACAACATTCCATATACAGGTTAAAACGACCAAAAACAAAGCAACTAGGGGTCACCGTACGATCTTAAACACAGTGAGGAACCTCACACCATATAGCAAGCCCTAAATAGAGATATCGACCTAATTTTTTTAATAAATGTAACCTTACTATCACAGCCAAACTTTCACAAAAAGGTTACAGATTCCTTAAGTTGTTGAATACATTTAAGAAGTTTTATAATATTTATGAACATTTGATACTAATACGGAGTTACTAGCAAACAGCTTTATACTGAGGGCTTTTCTAACCCCTTTTTTTTACAGAAATGATGTTAAAAATGCCAGAAAATCTGGGAAGTAACTTACATTCTCTATCAAATAGTAGATATCGACATATTCTGATTGCATCCGTTAAATTAGCTTTGAGATCTAGCTATAGTGACCTGAAAATTTAACACGTATGCTGGCTTTTCACTGATACTGCCGATATCTACTGAAATACATGACTCTTGACAATAACCCTCTGGGAGCTACGAGTTTGACTTTTCTTCCGTAGTGCGACAGTGTTTTACCAGCAGACTAGGCTCCTCGAGTTTAATGGCGTATTTATTCATCATTTTATTTATTTGTTTATTTAATTTATTCCTCATTTTATTTAAATTTTCAACAATCATTGGCATGATCAGTTTTAAGATTTATTTGTCCATACCATTTCATTGGCATCTGAAAACATATCAAAATGAAGCGTGTCGATTAGATTATATCCTACTTTATAGATATTTTTTTCTATAAAGGAGAAGCCTTGTGTTGAATACAAATGATACAACGGCTTCTTTTTATGGTGATATTTTTCTGTGTAGCATTGAAAACAATCAAGAATGACATTCATATTTTACATTTACATAAATCGCCTAATAACAATGGCCGCTCACGATCGTCTGCCTTATCTTATTTTCTGATAATCAGATGCCATTATACACTTCAGTTTCGAGAATCTTTCTAACATTAACAAGTTCCCGAAGAACCCATCAAATAGCAACACTTATTCTCAAATGAAAAAGATATCACTAAGGTAATTCCCCTGCAACAATTTGTTTTCTTTACTTATTGCGTAATGGCGTGATGCGTCTATGTAAAATTATTTAAAATTTATATGAAGCTGACAGAAATGAGCCTGTTGAGAATATTATCTATATAAACAATTCATTGTATTCATTTAACTTAATTTTGCTTAAACAGAGACATAAGATATTCTTAATATGGGGGAACAAAACTTTAAAAACATCCTGCTGTTCTCTGCACACAAGGTTCATTTTTAACAAACTATACGTCAAAACGTAGCCTTCAAACTATTTAATGCAAATATTGAAGGACACTTTTAAGGTAGATCGATACTAATACACGACGCATGCGATTTGCGCTTAAAGAAAATTAAGTCGGATGGGGAATTGACTTGATGTTAAAGCCGGAATGTTCTTTTTTAGCATTTTTATTTTGACGTCATCATAAATCGACACATTTATAATCTTCCAAACGTTTAGATTTTATCTGCACTGAAGAGACATAAGTTGTC
>MJUU01026977.1:29031-43092 GCA_002080025.1 Modiolus philippinarum | reverse complement strand
TGGAATCGCATTTTAGAATTCTAATTATTCAAAAATTCATTTTCTATCAAACAATTGCTAAAATACAAAATTATATGCTCAAATTTCAAAAAATATGAGTATCTGACATTTTCAGGAAATTTACCAAAGTTGGAACCAGAATCATAATTCCGAAAGCTTATTGCAAATCTACAGACTATATGCAAGAATATTCTGCATAAAGATTTAATCCCTAAATGTAGGAGGAGTTTGTGTCACAAAATCCACAACTTTGGGCCTCTGTCAAAATCAACATCTTGGGCCTCTTGTTTGCACCAAGATAAAGAAAAAAAAATCCGAAAGCCTTTTGCGCATCTACAGACTATATGCAGCAATTCTACAACAAAATGAAATCCATAAATTCATAAATGTAGGAGGAGTTTGTGTCACATGCCACAGGTGTGAAAATTGACATCTTGGGGCCTCTTGTTTGCACCAAGAACAATATCAAAAATCCGAAAGCTTATTGCGCATCTACAGACTATATGCAACAATTCTACAACAAAATCCAAAAATGTATGAGGAGTTTGAGTCACAAGAAAAGTGTGACAAACGGACGGACGGACAGACAGACAGACAGACGGAGGTTATAACAATATCCCCGAAATTTCTTCGAAAGTGCGGGGATAAAAACTATACTGAGAAATAAATTGGATTTTTAATTGGTTGCTGCAACATGGTACTTCATGTGCGATTACATATCGTATTTTCAATTAAAGTTTATTTGCTTATTTTCAGTTACATGAATAATGAAGAATAAGGAGTAAATGCAAATGAGACAAAGTCTCTACAAATACATGGTAAACTAAGCAATGGAAAAGCTTTTATATTGTTGTTCTTCATCCTGACGTCACCATGAGGCCTTCAACTACATACCCATTTATTTAATCAATTTGAATCGAACATTTAATCTCTGCAGATAACCATTTCGATTATAAACCAGTTTGAAACACGTCACATCATCGTTTATATGAAAACAGTAACCTCAATAGATTCACTTGTAAAAGTAAAAACTATATCAAACTGTGCGGAGAGGTTCTGTACTTCTCAGCTTTGTACTTAAATGTTTGATCTTTCATTGTGTCAAATTGCTGTTTTAATAAATTTTGGTAACGTCCATGACTTTTGTTTCTGTATTCTTATCGAAGTCCAGACTTGGTAAAAACCAGATAACTAAAGAAGAAAGATATGAAACAAACATGACAGTCATAGCTGAAGTATTAACATTGTAACCTCCGATAAAAATATCAGGTGACATCAGACAGATGCTTAGAAAGAGTAAGCATTTCCTGCTATCTAAAACCCATCAGAGAAAGAGTACAAACTAAGCTGTATGACCAATGCGTTGGCTTCCCTTTTCCAATGGTCAACTTTCTTTGTCATTGTAGCAACATTCCAAAGGCGCCTGGAAAATGTTGTTATGAATGTTCATTTGCTATTTTATACTTTTCTACCACACTGCAAAAATCGTGCTGTCAATATTTGCTACTCCAATGATACTGGCGGTAGGAAAAACAGTATATGTTGAAAATGTCAGTCCTTCAACATGCGTATGTAAATGAAATGTACTGGTATGATAGATTTCAAATAACTTTTTTTCCTTTTCCTTTTTATGTTTGAAGGCTCAATAAATGAATGACATCAAATTGTGGAAATTTTTTAAATTAAGTTCGGAAAGAAGACAAGGTTAATGAGTTCTACTGTATTGACTTAAGTTCAGTACCTTTTAAGTACATGGAAAAATCTGTACCTTTCACATCTTAAACATAGTGCTTAAGAAACGAGGCTATTTGTCTATATTATTAGCTTTAAAGGATAAACTGCTTATATACAAGATTTAATAGGGATAATATCTTCATACGAAATATTATCCTCTAGGATATAATTGATATAGACAGGCGAAGATTTTTTATCCAATGGGATACTTATTCAGGTATATTTTATCTGATAGAATTTTTTTTCAGATGATATTTTATCCTAACATAAGATAAAAATATGCAAGATGGATACTATTTCTACAGAAATAGTTTCCATAAGCTATTGAAATTATATCCCACAGGATACTTTTTTGGTACAATTTTATCCAGTAGGATTTGATTTATTGGGGATAGTATTCACCACAAAATTTGAACACCATTACACGCTTCAATCAAAAACGTGGTCGGAACAGAGTAGAAAAAATATAAGAAAGAGAAAAAAATGATAAAACATTTTCAATAAATGTGATTAAACTAAACTCAAATAATTCAAATGCGCATTTGTCTTTTGATTAAAATAGTGTCTGGTTAGAATTCCTTTTGTTTGATAAATGTATGGTTTTACTACTTTTATAGTCCCCAGTAGCATATTTTTAAGTAGAAATTTTAAATAACAAAATACCGAAGTTACTGTTAATTTATTTTCTGCATAGGCGCATTTCGACAACTTATGTCTCATCGCTGCAAATAAAACCAAAACATTTGGAAGTCCGTTAACCGTATATGTGTAACAGCTGATAGAGAACAAATAACAAAAGGGTCTAAATAGAAAAGACAAAATTTAGCTAAGGACAGAGCTATGCATGAGGGAGATACTTCTTAGTTTTAAACAAAATTTTGTAAAATTTAGATATTGCAAATGTAAACAAAATCGATTTTCGGGTCAGCACCAAAGTACTGACTACTGGGTTGGTGAATACCCTCGGTATAATAGTCAAATATACCTGTCAATCATTTAATTAGTATTTACATTGTTATTTACTTTTACCTGCCATAAGTTTTAAGAAGCAAGGTGAGGCTGCAGAAATAAATCCATGAGTTATTTTTTAGATGGATAAAAGGCTATAAATGCAGTTGTTGTACCGTGCTTGTTGAATAATAATGTATTATGAACTTCTTCCGAGAAAACCGTTGTATAGTGAACGACTCGACAGACAGAATGCATATGTTCTGCAAAGCGATCACTACCCGACGTCTTGTCTCCCTTTCTATATCTTTTCACAATGCCCATATATGATAGCATATACCAGATTCTCCGTTGTGTAAGTGCATCCATTAAATGTGGTAGGACCCCGGATTTTGTTAATTTCGAGAGTGTGGGGACAGGTGACACATCTTGGTGTTTCGAGCCCCTGTAATTAGCCAGTACTATCTTAGATTTTGGGTTGCTGCTTATTTTTCTGTACTATCCTCTTTAATGCCTGAAGTTCATTGTGGTATCTATAACTTATTCCTACGACCGATTTGTTATGTGAAGTAAATGTAATTGTAAAAGCTATAAAAACGATAACGTTCTGGTAATCTCTTGTGTAATTGCTTTCAGATATCCCATTTATTCTCTTTCATCACGCCGAAGTTTGGGAATAAACGAGATTTTGTAATAAAAGTAATAAATTTGTGGGATAAAATTGCATTAAATATAAAAAGTCAATATTTTTTAATATCCTATTAATAATAAATAGGTTTTAAATTTTGTTTCTACTTAACCTTTAAATAAATGACAATGGAGTTACATTATGTTTGAAACAAGCTAAAAAGGAGAAGTTAAAAAAAAAACTGTTATCAAATGAAATTTTTGGTTGTAAATAGCCATACTCGTGTTAATAAATTAACTAAACGGGTTTTAGATTATAAAATCACATTATTTCAGTAATTTCAAAGGTTAATTTTTAAATAAAAACTATTGTTTTGTACGCATTCGACAACAAAATGTGTTGTATAGCTTGTAATACTAAGTTTGCAAAATTGAGACTAAAATAAACCATTGAACGCTGAACCAGACGACATCATAATATTTTTTATGCTCAGTCAGATACGTCAGTAAGACTTGTAAGTTCAAGATGAAGAACAACAATAAAAGCATTGTTAAGGTAATAGGTACGTAAATAGCAAAGTTTCCGGATTTCGATGAAATTTTGCATGCAAGTGCATCAAATGAAGCTGAATTTCAAAGTGAAATAAAATCGGTTTAGC
The DNA here is from genome assembly GCA_002080025.1 of Modiolus philippinarum. Taxonomy (NCBI): domain Eukaryota; kingdom Metazoa; phylum Mollusca; class Bivalvia; order Mytilida; family Modiolidae; genus Modiolus; species Modiolus philippinarum. Next base: position 39,124 of record MJUU01026977.1, on the reverse strand, counting down.
TATTTTTATGTTTGAAATATGATAGATTGAAAAATCTATCAGTTATGTTGTTTTCATGTAGAATCCATGTAAAACGTAGAGAAAAATAATACATTAAACGTCTTTAAATTGTGCGTTTGTGAAAACGTATCCTACAATTTTTCTCCAAAAAGGATATGTTTTAGACAATGAAATTCCCATTTTAATGGTGTAAATTTTATATAGGGTCACCAAATTAATTTCGCCGGTATAAATAGTTGAACATAGAATAGGCACGCCAAAATGGATTTTTTTTTATAAAGTGCGTGAATTGAAAGATGAACATCTATTCAGCGATTTATACCACGAAAACGGTGACCCTATAAAAAAATTATCTCAATAAAACAGAAATTTCTTTGGCAACATAATATTAATTTTTCAGAAAAATTGTAGGATATAGTTTGAAACAACGATAATTAAAAGTGAAAATTAAAATTATTTTACGTTCATTCTAAAGCAAATTCATAACGTTCACCGGTAGAGGCGCTTATTTACGTACCTCTCACCTAAATTGCTTTGTGTTACCATGTATTTGTAGAGACTTTGTCTCATATGTATTTATACCATATTCTTCCATTGTTTATTGTGTTATTGGTGTTATTACATTATACACCATAAGTCTGCCTAGATCACCTAATGTCATATTGGAATCAAAATAATAATTTATGTCCGCATGTGGTTTATAGTCCATTTGCATGTGTGTTTCCATTATTTTCAATTAGTTTACCCCCACCCCGCTACACTACGATGTTACGAAAAATATTGGCACTCATATGTTTATCTCCAAAAAACAGCCGGATATTTTTTATGTTAATCCTCTTATAGTGCTTGATTACAAAAGTGGTTGGGATAACAAAAGTGGTTGTAACATTGCTTTGTTCCATGATAAAAATGCGATATAAGTTTGTTTTTTTTTTTTTTTAAATCAATGTTTTTTTTTACCTATCTCTGAAGTTATTTGGTGACTTTGTGGGTAATACAAAATACCGAAATTGAAATGAAGTTGGGTCTTTATATACACTAGTCAACAAAAGACATGATACATAGTTAATTTTGTAAAATATTTTTTCATTAAGCATTTAAAGTTTTTATTTTAATTAATTTATGTATTCCACGCCGAAAAACATATGATTGTTCTATTTTCCAAATCAATTCCTAAAAGGATGCAATGAAAATTCGGATTGTTGATTGTTCGCCAAATAGTCGATTTTGCCCTTTATTGACGGATGAATTCGTTTATTTTATGTGAATAATTGGGATTATCTATCATGCACACAATTTGCCATTTTAAAATGGCAAAAAATCTCCTTTCGATGCTTAGCTCAATACAAAATCAACGTGAACAAGAACGTGATACGTTCAGGGCATTGATTGCAAATTTTTGCTTTCACGAACCATTCTTATGTGAATGAATGACAAACTACAAACTAACGATTAGTCTACTTCAAACATGCTCAAAATTTTACAAATGACGTAGCAGTGTTTTACGCTTATGTTGCCAGTTGCTCGTTCCTGGGTAAGCTCGCTGATGGTGTGGCGTGTGCCGCTGGTGGAGCAGGACATGCTTGTCCTTCCGAAGCGCCTGATGTCACTCCCGGTTTTTATAGGAGTTCACATTGTTGGTGCTTGAGTTTTTTGTGTTGTCTTGTATATCATATTGTAAGTTTTAGTTTTGTCTTCGTTAAAGATATTTGTTGTGGTGATTTGTACTTGTAAATGTTTGAAAACAAGAGATTTACGTTAGCTTTCAAAATTTACCATGGTACTGTTTGAAAAATAGAAAAAAGTAACACGTACCAAAGATTTAAATTGGCTTTGTCTAATGGTTAGAAACAGCAGTAGAATACCGAAGGAACAACGGCAGTAGAATACCGATGGAACAAAACACAATATTACATAAATCAAAGTCCAGAGAACAGGCAAAAGCATGAACACCAGAAGACGGAAGACCAAAGACACTACATGTCCACAAAACACACGATATACAAAACAAAAAACCTAAAGCACTAACAGTATAAACTCTCAAAAAACAGGGACATCAGGTGCTCCGGAAGGGTAAGCATGTCCTGCACTGAATATAGCACCCGTCACACGGTCAGTCAGGCATATGTTTAGGAAAATCTGTTAGGGGACTGATTGCTTATTGTTATTTTCTAACCCTGAGACCAATTGAGAACCATGGTACATGTAACTTCGAAAATGACATTAATTACTAAATACCGAAGTTACTGTGAATTTAGGTTCTGCATATGCCCATTTTGACAACTTTATGCGTATTTCGACAACTTATGTCTCTTCAGTACAGATAAAATATGCTTAAAAACTGAAAGAGAACAAATAACCAATTAACTATTAACCAATCAGCAACCAACAGATCTTTCAAAGCCATTTATGCCTCACTTATAGGGTGACGAGTGTCGCTAGTGTCGCAGGACATGCTTACCTGACGTCACTCAGGGTTTGTATTAGGACTTCGATTTTTGTGATCATCACTTCCCTTGTTCCTTCCGTATTCTACTGCCGTTGTTTCAATATCGAAACTTGGGTCCGAGCGATCCTTGGTTGTCATAGTTACAGATTTTTAAGTCAGTCGGTTCGAACATGTGGCAATTTTGTAAATGGAAGATAAGGCTATACTAACTATTTACGTCAACTAACCGAAATTCCGGATAATGACCTTGACCGTATATGGTTCAGGAATCGTAAGAGACATTTTTGGATGTGATGTCACTTTTTACGTAAGAAAAGAATACATTTTATATATGAGTTAGTTCTCTGAAGCAAGAAGGTAAAATATAATTTTGATAACACCTGTGTATCATTTCTTTTGTTGATTAGTATATTATATCAATTAGACTGACGGTTCGGTTCTCACTTGCTCTACATATCATATCTTTTCAATCATAACACATCAATTTTAGAATTTATCGAAATGAAAGATGTGTTTACTTCTATATTGAATCTGACTACTGTCTTAGATTTTGAAACTCCTATCTGTCTACAGTTTAAAACTTCTTTTCTACGCCAATGATAACCCCGGTCAATTCCCGACAAAATATGACATGTGGGCATTAATATATCGTAAAAGTTATGTTTTTTTGTCAAAGAGCAATTCTTGTTACTATTCTTATATACCTGGATGTTTCAAAACGGTCAGCGACACGCAGGCACATGTAATATTGTTGTTATATGGTGTTTGTGTCGTTATTTTTCAATACTTCGTAATCACACAAAAAGAAACTTGCCAATTCTAATCATTACAATAATCAAACTGTCAAAATGGAATGTAATGAAATTCCAAAATAATAAAGTTGTAAATTTAAGTTTCTGCACATGGCCATTTTGACAACTTCTGTTACTTCAGATGAAATCAATACATTACAATTACGCACACAATAGCCCCATAAAACACGCGCTATAGTATACCCTGAGAAAGGGAGATGTGTCCTAATATTTACCTGCGAAAAAAGGTTATTCGTTATGTAAACTAAAAAATATTTCTGTTGTACAAACCCTGTCCTAACCTTTTAGGCCATTTAGAACCTTTCAGCTTTTAAATAATTTCGATTTCTAGCCTGATTTGATTTTTATCTGAACTGAAGATACTGCAGGATTAATTAAAATTACTGCAACTATGTTTTTTATATTACAAAGACTAAAACGATTCCCCGTGTTTGAGATGTATGCTCTTTATTTTTCCTAGATATGGTGTACTTGTACATGGGATTATATCCCATGTGTACACCTTGTTTATAACTTTTTTATTCTAAATTTATGTAAATTCTTAAACCTAAGGTTTAACTCCCTTAATCGTAGTTTTGTCCTTAACGCTATTTGATTTTACTGATTATTCGGATTTCGTTTGGTTTTATGCATTTCAAACATGTTTTGAAATTGTGGATTTCCTATGTTTGGGTTCTAGTGCAGCTGATGAGGAATTAATATCCGAAATGGCCATACAGCTCATAAAAATTATTCCAGTTGGGAGTGAACATATGTGTTATGGTCTCATGTTCTTTACTCCATATTCTCTCGCAAAATTTTAAGAGATTGGTGTTTGCTTTTCAATTTTTTGATAGATATCTTTACTGGCTGAAATGGCAAAATGTCAAATATATAAAAAAAAGTGTAACCTCCAAACAACAAATGACAAGTATGCTTATAAATCCATGTATAACGTTGCTGTCTTTATTTAAGAATGTGTGGCTTCAAGATGTTAAAATGACACTTTGCTGAAACATAAATGTCATTTAAAATTAGAACTAACAAGGAAAACGTACATTTCTTGGCTTTAAATTGATTAATTGAAGAAGAGTTTTGTTTTTGTCAGAAACAGTACCCTGTCATGAATATTTACTGTGTCAGATTTAATTCGTTAACAATTTATTTTCACGAGAAAAAAATTATCATCACGAATTTTTAATTAAATAGAAGAATAAAATATTTAACAAAGGAATTGATTCGTTGAAATATATCGTTGCAAAAATAAGTAGGTCCTATAGTATATTTAGTAAAAAGAAAGTATGAATTTTGTAATCTTAAATGTGAAATGTAAGGGATATTGAGTAAATGTATATGGGACAAATCTCCACAAATACACGCTAACATTAAGCAAATGAAACGACGCATTTTTACTATGAAAGCTATACTTTTAATTCATTTCAGATATCAATTTAAAAATTTGACGGTCCATCCAAAAGAAGCAAATATTCAAATTAATTGGAATGTGCAAGAGGGTTTCAGTTAATTGGAATGTGCAAGACGGTTTCAGTTAATTGGAATGTGCAAGAGGGTTACAGTTAATTGGAATGTGCAAGACGGTTTCAGTTATAATTGGAATGTGCAAGAGGTTTCAGTTAATTGGAATGTGCAAGACGGTTTCAGTTAATTGGAATGTGCAAGAGGGTTTCAGTTAATTGGAATGTGCAAGACGGTTTCAGTTAATTGGAATGTGCAAGAGGGTTTCGGTTATACTTAACTCAACAGTTTAAACAATAAGACAGTAACATTAGATGTTTAATACTCTATACCTAAAGACCTAAGTTTCGATTTCAAAATTTAGAGGAATTAAAGATAATATAACCTTGTATTGATCAGTCCTATAGTCAGACTTGTCTGACATTCATTTATCTTGCTTTTTATAGAAATGTACCGCTTTTCTCAAAATTGAAACCATATAAAAAATACTAAGGCAACATTCCGAGAATAGCACTCGGTAGATGTCCTTGGTATTGGATTTGGCTTCCTATTTCGATATTTTTGGTAACGAAAACTTGTTTTCAACTTCTTTTCGATTATGGCTTTCCATATTATTTGATTCTATTGCTGCTGATGAGAGGTTACTCCTTGATATACGTGTACAACATAACGAAATTTTGTTATGCAACTTGGGTATTTTTGTATCTTGTAGTTTATCTGGGTTTATATTTTCATAAGATTCAAAATATTGCTGTAAGAATCCCCCCCAAAAGCAAAATAGAGACAGCTAGCCACCAGGGAGATTTAAATTTTCACAGTTATGTGTATACATTTTCTTTTCTTTTTTTTTTTTGGTTACAATGAAAGTGTACAACTGTTTATTCTATCTAAGCAGTAGAAAAAGCTTTTGTCTGGGATGCCTATTCCAAAGTTCCATTCTTGCAAATACTACATGTGAATGCAACTGCATACATGTGTAAACTTGGGGTAAATTTGCACGAGGTCGTGGGAAAGTTTAAATGCATATTAGCTCATTTGTAAATTTATAAGCATGTGGATGCAAACTTGAAAAATGCTTAAATAAATTATATTTGCTGTCTCAAAGATCTTGCAATGGAATTCACCATCATGCTTTTCCCGATTGGTGTCGCTGCTGCACTATCAGGTAGTTCGCGGGAAAACTGGTATTTTACGCATGTTCAAATATTGTTTTTGGTGCGTGATTTTTCCCGATATCACGACGTCACAAAACAAGACCTGCTAGTGCAGTGGTGACACCATACGGGACAAAATATGGAAGGTGCATTCCATTACCTGTGTATTTACAGAGACTTTGTTTCATGAGCATTTACTCAATATCATTTCATTTTTTATTTCTATTTTAAAATACACACCTAAAAATCTTGCAAATTCATAATAAAAATGGTACAGCATACCTGTGTAGTGTTATAAACGTATAATTTACATACAGTTGCATTCACATGTGTGGATTAAATCAAATATGTAAAATATATTTCATTTTTTGCAAAAGAAATTGAAAAAAATAAATATGTATTAATTTTTCATTTTAAAGTGTTTTTTTCTATTTTTTTTTATGAGTGTGTATATATATATATATATATAAACCTCCATCGCATATCAAGTAAATTGGTTGCTTAGTAGTATACTGCTTCAGTGGTGGTACTCAAAATAGTTTAGACAAGGTATGAAAAATAAAATGGAAGTACCAAATCCACCAACAATGATTACAAATGATATCACACTCAATTGGTTTTAGCAAACTCCTAGTATTTTACAAACTAAGTCGTTGAATGTCCATCAAAGCCACGAACATATTACAATTTCGATCTAAAGGTGCAGCGGCATTTTAATATTATTACACGCAGATATACATACATACACATACTTAATACAACAATACAAGCTTTGTTCCATTGCTTGTTTTTACCATGTATTCGTAGAGACTTTGTCTCATGTGCATTTACTCCATGTCATTTCATTGTCATTTCAAAAATGTGTTGCTGCAGAGAAAACTATAAGAGCATATTTTGTCATCGGTAAACAGAGACAAAAAGAATAAACATATGGTGAGACATAATCTGAGAACACAATTGCTACTTACCGCATCAAGCGGGATAATTCCATCAAAGTATGTCGTAAGTGGTTTGCCAGTATATAGGCCCTATACAGAGGTTAAGTTTTGTCTTTTTGAAAGACAATAACCATCTCTTTGGCAGTTTGGAGTTACAGCATGAACTAGTTTGGCAGATATGGAGGCACATAAAAGCCAGAACATATTATGTGCTTTTTAATCAGCTCAGCGGTTAGACTCTTAATACTAGCACGAAACTACTACTTTTATACACTTGATCATACGTTAAGTACCACTCATATTTCAATTTAAACTGAATTTTGAATAGTAAATCTAATACTTAAAATTTACAGAGATTTTTAATTTGAGTGTTATGAAAGAATTCCAAATTCAAAAAAAAGGTTTCGCACAGGTATACCAAAGGAAGCACGTACATTGGGAATTGAAAAAATGAGGTGCAAAATGGGTGTTTTAATCGGAAAAGAAGTTTCACTGAAATGTGCGTTTTTTTCCGGAGAGGAAAACTTTATCGGACACTGAAAAATATAATCGTATAACTTATAACAAAATATCGAAATTGCTGTTAATTTTGTTTCTGCATATGCGCATTTCGACAACTTATGTCTTTTCAGTGCAGGTAAAATCAAAACATTTGGAAGTCCATAAACCGAAATACGCGTAAAGCTGATAGAGAACGAATAACCAATAGGATCTAAATAGAAAAGCCAAAATTCAGCTAAGGACATAGCTATGCATGAGGGAGGTACTTTTTGCAAGTTTCAAAACTAGTAGGTTTTCGGGTCAGCATCGAAGTACTGACTACTCGGGGACCAGCAGTTCAACAGCAGAGATATCGGCCCAATGGTAACAATTAACAAAATACCGAAGTTACTGTTAATTTTGTTTTGCATATGCGCATGTAGACAACTTATGTCTCTTGAGTGCAGATAAAATCAAAACATTTAAAGTTCATGAACCCAAATATTATGATTTGAATCAACCAGCAATTAAAACTGAAATAACAGAAACAATAACGACAATTCAAATAAATGAAATAAACAATGAAGACGCCGACAACAGCACAAGGTTATTTTATCAACATAGGGTCGTTGCTACCGGAAACTGGGTCACTTTGAGTAAGCATTGTCATACTTTTCCAATAAATACTACTTTCAAGTAAATGAGCCTGCTAAAGCTGCCTTAACGAAATTTGACTTGTACTAGAAACAAGTAAAGCATCTTAACCTTTTTCCATGGATATTCAAAACAAAAAATATTAGCTGCCCGTTACAGTTTTGAGGTTTATTGGTAGGAAACAATTGGTGTGGAAATAACTTGAATATTGAATCATTAAAATTCGTGAAGAATAATTGTTAGTAATTCCAATTGCTACTGCAACGTCCAATTTCATTGGTCAACGATGAAGTTATTTCTCGATAAACGCTTCTTGCCCATAAATACATTCCGAGGTAAAATAGTGCAGTATATTGTGACAGATATGATTTTTTTTTATCCATTAGTATTTAATACATCTATGTCTAAAAGATATGAACTTTTTATCCATTAGTATTTGATAAAATTTGTCAATAGATAGGTTATGATATGATCTATTGATCACAAAGAAAACATGTATACATCATTTTTATTTTAACTGCGATATTTTACAGTGTCCGAATAAAACATTATTAACGGGAAAAGGGAAGTAATTCACCGCGAAGTGGGCAAAATATGACGTATCACATCTGTAAATCTATTATGACGTCACAAAGGAAAAGCTGTCAAATTACTGTTCCGGACCGAATATCAAACTTTATCCATATTGTAATGGATTAAAGTTCGTACGGTTGGTATTATTAGAAATAAAGTAATATTGGAGGCGTTTATGGTGTGAAAACGTAACCATTCACTCACAACTTTACATGAAGTCCTTCGGACTTTATTCAGTTTGTGAGTGAAATGCCGCGTTTACACATCGCTAAATCCTTCGAACTGATAACAATGTTGTCACAAAATCGAAGAAAAATGTGAGTAATGAGAAAACAGTACGATTGATGTCTGAAATGTTTTTATAAAATGATGAATATTTTATCAGTCATTTGCCGAAGCTTTTAAGAATACACTTAAAGTAGATAGACACTATTGCTCTGCGCAGTTCAATTGCACATTTGAAAAATGAAGAGTCGGATATGGGTACGGTTTGATTTTCGGTCCGGAAGAGTAATTTGACAGCTTTTCCTTTGAAAATGTGACATAGATTATATCTTAATAGACTGACAGATGTGATACGTCATACGTATGTATTTTCCCATTTTGCGGTGATATTACTTCTCTTTTCCCATAAATAAGTTTAATCCGGACACTTCGTAGAATATCTCCACGAAAAGCATGGTGACATATACACTTTTTTCATTGTGATAAATAGCTCATATCATAAACTATCTATGGATAAAAATTTATTAAATACTAATTAATGAAACGTTCATTTCTATTCGGCAGAAAATTACCTTTCCATATTTTCCCCATGCATTTTATGTAAATTTATGTAAAAAATGGCAGTAGTCAGTACTTCGGTATTAACCCGAAAACTGATTGTTTTGAAACTTGCAATATCTAAATTGTGTAATCTTGTTTAAACTAAGGAGAATCTCAACCATGCTTAGCTCTGTCCTTAGCTGAATTTTTGGCTTTTCTATTTTAACCCTTTTGATTATTTGTTTTCAGTGAGCGTTAACATATTTTTTGGTAAATTGTTTGGTTTGATCTGCACTGATTAGACATAAGTTGTCGAAATGCTCATATGCATATGCAGTAACTTCGGTATTTTGTAATATACTGCTATAAAGGATTGTTTTGTGGCAGTATTTTGTATAAGGACGCTGAATAAAAAAGATGACGTCATAGTACTAGTTTTATTTGAAGATTAGTTTTATCAACACAAATAAAATTTTCCTATCAAATTTAAAACCATGCAAATGCTGCCCAGTTAAAACATTTTCGAGCTGCTTGCCGAAATTCTCGAAACAACCATGGAATGTGAATCTTCAGAGATTTCAAGTCATCGAGTAATAAGCCGACAAATAACAATGATATTAATATAACAGCAACTGATCCAAGCACAGTTGCACTAAGTCTGTCGTCTGTTGCACATGTCTTTTTCCTGATGTATGACGACAGGTTATCTTTCTTGACACTTAATAATCGTCTGGTTTCCATTCTTATATGCCTTCTCTTTTCCGATGTCGAATTGCTATAACAAAGGTAGAAACAAGTTTTAGTGCATGGTCT
>MJUU01026977.1:0-18478 GCA_002080025.1 Modiolus philippinarum | reverse complement strand
CTCATTAAAATTAATGCAGTTGGAGTTAACATATGTGTTATGATCTCATGTACATTTACTCCATATCCTTTCGTAAAATACTCCATATCCATATCCTTATCCCTTCAATGTTTATTGACCATAAAATAAAAGATGTTAGATCATTTCAATCTAACTGAAAGATATATTGATGATGTCCTCTGATTAATAACCAATCATTTGCTAAATTGGTCCCATCAATATATCCTACCGGATTTGACTTTACTACAGGATTTGACATGTTTAACACGGCGATGGTCTGATAAGAATCAGGAGATGCTTTCTCAACCAGTGCACCTGATCTCACCTATGGTTTTTTAATTGGGTCCGTGTTGTTCATCTTTGTGCGTGTCTGTCTTTATTTTTCTTTTCTGCGCCGTACTCATGTTGTGTCTCTGTTTCTTTGTTGTTTCCGATGTTGCCATTGTCCTTGGATTATTCGTTTTGGATCGGCGGTTCGGTTCTCACTTACTTTAGAGATGAAGGAAACAACGGGAGCCACCTGATCTATATCCTTTTTGGACTTACATCTCGATTTGACAAAATTTGTAATCTCAGTACTAAAATTTACGACAAAAAGGGCGATTTGAAATTTCCCTAACATGGACAGTAATATTCCAACTTCTCCTGCTTACGGAGTGTATGTTTCACAGTTGATTCGTTAAGCAAAAACTAACTGTAAAAAAAAATTGATAATAGGAATCGCTGTTTTCCGCTGTGGACCCCTACACGACATCTGTTTCCCCAGATGACAAGAGATCTGTCTATTTAACAGCTACAGTTTATTTTCCCCGACTTTATTTTCATTCCAATGTTCAACACGGTGGATGTATTATTATAACAAGCTGGATATGCTTTCACTACCGGTGCACTTGAACTCAGCTATGGGTTTAAATTGTGTCTGTGTTGTTCATCTGTACGAGTGTTTCCATTTTCCTTTTCTCTGCCGTATTTATGTCGTGTTCTTGTTTCTTGGTTTTTCTGATGCTTCCGTTGTCTTTAAATTATTCTATTTTGGACTAACGATACTTTCACCGAATTTGTGGTATATTGGATCTATCTTATTTATTTGCAGAGTTATCGATCCTACAATAGTCTCACATTTAAGATCATCGATTGTGATTATCTCGGCAGTATGTAAAAGGTATAAGACAGACAAGTTTGTATTACACCGTTTTCTTCTATGGTCTGCGGAAAATATAAAGCCTTTTCAGCTAATGTTTATAACTATACCAGAAAGAAATGCATGATACCCTAATTTATAGGTTGGAAGAACATTTTTTACCAAAAGTGAAGTTACCAGGCTGCAATTCATTATGATACTAGTAAATTGCATTTTGTGTTGTGATTCAAAACGCTATATTTTTTTAACTGCAGCGATAAATTTTAAGCATGTGAAGTCAAAGCCACAAAATTATCACTTTTGATATAAAATTCTGTTTCTCATACTAGATTGCTATCGATTACTATAAATAAAATGTACTAATTTTTTGCAAGTATGATATAGATTTTGGTTGAACTTTAAAGGATGATCAATAACAAAGAAAATAATGTCACGTGGTCCAGTGCAATATTAATGACCAGAAAAAGATGCTGTAGAAGCAAACACCGTTTTGATACTTGTATTTTTCACATGTTGGATTTTTTTCATTGATTTGAAATAAATTTGTGCTGCTCTTATATTAAAACATTGGTGACATCAGGTGCACCGGTAGAGTAAGTTCGCCGCACAAGATCACAGTAAATCAAAACATTTTCTTTGCCCGTGTTCAATAAAAGAACATTTGGAGTTCAAATCTTACGTCAACAGAAGGAATAATTTCTCATACTGTTTTTACAGTGTCAAAAGTACCCCAAATATTTCTCCACTCTGGATGCATCATTTCAACACAAGTGCCCCAATACCGCTATGGTCATCGGTAAGAGAAGATATATGAGTTTTCTTTGTCTTCAATATATGAACAGCACTATTTTTTATGACACAAGTGAAAAATATATGTATTAAAAAGTTAATGCTTCTAGAGCCCCGTTTTCTAAACACCCATGTGTTGCCCTAGACCAATTATCAATTTGTATAAAAGAAATGAAGCTTTTCATTAAACGAAAAAAGAAATGTGTTCTTGGATTTTTTACCATAGCTGTGAATTTTAAAAAGTTGTTCCAGGCTAGAAAAATTATCTTAAATCATGTATTAGTCAATTCAAGTGTTTGAGGTCCATATCCTTTCCTATAAACCTTTTACAGATTTGGCTTATATGTCCTAGTGTGCTTCTCTACATCATAGAAAAGTTGAGAAATATCAGTTCTTTAATAACAAATATGGCTCTAAATGTATCATTCAGCATTAATGGTATATATATATATATGACAGAGGATCTGACTTATTCAGATAATATCGGGGACTTTTATAAATTAGATTTGCAGTACGTTAACTCACAAATTTCGATCTAGTATTATGACAAAACTATTTTTTTCTTCGACAATTCCACCTTTCCTTCAATTTCCCCTAAAATGTTCTGTGTTTGGTTGTGTGTTCTCGATCGTCTTACGTATTTTTCCTACCAGTCTCTCCCTTTAATTGCCTCGGACTTTTGTTGTCACTATTATGTATGCTTAAATAACTTTATCAACAATTGGGTGTAAGCTTTATGCATGATGGACCCTGCTTCTGTCATCTGTGGCTTCCACCAAATTAAAACAATGTCATTTAAAAAAATGTAAATTACGACTAGTGGAATTCGACAATCAAGCAAAATATTTGGTCTGTTAACCATAAAACTATCTAAATTTGCATCAGAACTTTTTTTTCATTAATCAAGACCATTGCGCTCCTACCGTTACATTCATGTGAAAAAAAAATATGTTGAGTTATAAAATATCAGCTAAATATTTAGAAATTGGAGCATCTATCCATCCCAGCTAGAACATCCTACCTCTTTTAATAATATCCGGCTTCAATCATTCAAGTGTCATCATGTTGAAAGATGTTCACTTCTTGCATTTTCACTAACTATTTTCAAGACATTAAAGTAAGGATACCTATATGAGTCATATGATATTTTGCGAAAGAACTAAAGTGGTAGAATGAAGCTATGTGCATCGTTTTTTTTTACTTTTACACTGGATTAATACTGGCGCTTTAGTTTGGCATGTTGTTTGCATGTTTTGCTAGCTCGGTCGCCTTTTTCAAGAGGATGACATCCATAAGTGTTAGTATAAATAAGTTATTTAAATATGGATTACGTCCTAAAGAAAAGAAGAAACACCCATAAAAAGGAAAAATTGTTGATATCCAATTCTTTATAGGTCGTAATTATATTTTGTTAAATGTATTCTTTGTGACTTCTATGTCGGCATTGGTTATGGCCAAGACGAAGAATAACTTTATAGACAAAGGCTAATAATAAATACAATTTTTCAACATTCTCAGTCTAAAGGAATTGTTTGAAGTTTTTTGACATTTTGGAAAAGTTGACCTGCTATGTTTCTTACCATAATTTTACCATCTGACTTTGTGTAATTTCGATATAAGTCCTGTCTGTTACAATCGCCGTGTGCTGATGTTTGAAGACTAAAACTATCTATATTTGTATCAGAACTTTCTACATTTATTCCATTAATCAAGACCAATGCCGATCCAAAATTGATCTGAAAAAAATATGTTAAATTATAAAATATCAGCTAGATATAACACTTGAAAATAATCCAGAAAAATGTCGGGTCCTACAGGGTATTTATCCACCAGTTTAGTACTTCAGTACTCCGTTGATGGTGTCAAAAATTCGATATTATTCGGAAAATTACAAATATCTAAGTAAAGAACAAACTACCGAAATTACCGCGAATTTAGTTTTTGCATATACGCATTTCGACAACTTATGTTGTTCACTGCAGATTAAATCAAAATATTCGGAAATCCATGAATCAAAATGTCCGTAAAAGCTAATAGAGAACAATTTTCCAAAAGGATTTAAAAAGAAAGCAAAATTAGCTAAGGACAAAGCTATGCAAGAGGGAGATACTCCTTATTTTTAACATAATTTTCTAAAATTTAGATATAGGAAGTTTTCAAAAAATGGGTTTCCGGGCCCGCACCGAAGTACTGGCTAATGGGTTGGTGAATATCCTCTTGGACTATAAGTCCACCACCAGAGGCGTCAGCCCAGTTGTCATAAGGAGCAAAATACTGAAGTTCCCTGAAATTTAGTTTCTGAATATGCGCATTTCGACAACTTATGTCTATTCGGTGTAGATAAAATCAAAATACGGTAAACCGGGAAATTTTCGCGGTATTTGTATTTTCGCGATTTTGGCATTTAGAATAGAAGTGCGAAAATAAAACTGCGAGAATATACTTGTCTATTATTCAAGTCAATGGTGGTCAATAAAGACGGCGTGAAAATTACCCGGTTTACAGTATTCGGAAATCTATAAACGAAAAATATGTGTAAAAGCTGATAAAAACAATTTACCAAAAAGATGTGAAAGGAAAGCCAAAATCAGCTAAGGACAGAGCTTTTCAGAGCTAATTGGTGATTTTACTTACAATAAAAGAGAATCTCAATCGTGCTAAGCTTTGTCTTTAGTTGTAAAGATATTTTTATTGTCATTTTAAACATGTTTTGGCCTTAATTTTTCAATTTTTCATTTATTGTGATTTGATCGTCATCAAAGGGACAAAAGCTGTCATCTACAGAAACACAAGTACACAATCATTGTCCGTTAATTAGGCAATTTGGAAAGTCCTAAGCAAGTGCAAAACAGCAGCATTTACAATTGAAAACCCAAGTGTATGCTTTGGAATTTCAGTGTTTGTCAAAGAAACATTGTATTCCTTTTTACATATACACTTCAGTGGCCTTGACAATTGGGTTCTCATTTTGAGAAAAGTAGGAAATAAGTTCTTTTCTTTTTAACTTTAACTCGGAGTCACGAAAGGAAATTGGAATTCTGCTCTGGAAAGTGCTAGCTACTATAATAGACAGAATTATAAAACGAATATCATTATAAAGTTTCTAGAGTAACAGTTATGATTTTAATACATAGTACAATGGCAGTAGAATACCGAAAGAATAAAGGGGTGAAATTCACAAAAATCGAAGTCCAAAGACAGGACAAAAACGAGAACACAGAAAACAATGACGTTAGACGCAAAAACAATAACGTTAGACAGATACAAAGCACGGAAACAGAAATTACAACATTCAGAACAAAGGCACTCACAGTGTGAACTCCAGTGAAACTGAGAGTGACATCAGGTGCTCCGGAAGGGTAAGCATGTCCTGCTCTGTAAACAGCACCCGTCACACTGTGAGTGATTCAATCCGGGAAAATGTCAAAGTCGGTAGTCAAATCCGGGAAGATGTGAATCTAGCTGAAAATGTCCACTTTCATTGGGATACTGACACGTCATATCGTTCAATGATGCTATGGTGACGGCCATAGAATTTCTTGAGGGATGAAATTAATAACGGTTGAACAAATCCCTGACTAAGCAGCTTTTGGGACAGTGTTTTTGTTCTGTTCAAAAAATCACTGTACAAACTACATGCTCGACAGTCACGAATCAACTGTGAAATGAACACTCCATAGGCTGGAGAGGTAGGTACATTGCTGCTAAGAAAGGGAAAGTTCACAATGGGAAAATTAAAATCATCACGCTTGTCATATAGCTTAGATTTCAAACGTCCATCTTCGTCAATATACAATAAAAGATCCAGGTACGAAGCTGAAGTAGGTGTTTCAGTTGTTTCTTTAATTTCAAGCTCATTTGGATAGATCTGATGTAAATACTCCTTAAATTTAGGATTATTAAGAGAAAGTACATCGTCTATGTAGCAGAAGCTGAAATTAAAGGACTGGGCTGAATGTTTTTGTTTTCTTTGAATAAGCCCTTGTAAAACTTGGCCTCGTACGAGTAAAGCAAAAGGTCAGCTAAAAGCGGCGCACAGTTTGTTCCCATAGGAATTGTTATGTGGTAGAAATGACCAATGAATTGCCAGCAATAATGAAAAACAAAATTGGCTCAAATTAACTTTTAATCAGACGAAAAATAATTATTTTACAAATAAAATACAATATATAATTTATCTGACAATAATGAAGTCCAAGTAATAGTCCAAATGAATAGTTCACTTAATTCCACCAATAAATGTCCAATAGAATAATCCTTGTAATCCTCACTAAATTGTTAATAATAGATTCACAATAATTGATGTCGATTTCCAATACGAAAGATGTGCGTGATAATCCTATATAAACTAATTAATCCTGTATAAACTTCTTAAACTGACTGCCTTAACCCTTTTCAGCTACCTTATACAGAAAATCTTCACAGGATATAACTAGAACATTCTAATCAACTAATTATCACATGACTAAAATGATTATGTAAGGAAAACCTCTAGAAAAATCTATGTGTTAAAATCTGAATTTAAATTGTAGAATATTCCACATGTTCTAAGGTGTAATAACCTTGACCATTGTTTATTGTAAACAAGTTACATAACTATGCCAAACAAATTACATCATATTAAGGCCGTACAAAATAAAAACAATGAATAAAATGCATTATAGAATATTTACAACATTTAATTACCTATAACACCTCCCCCCAAAAGAAAATGTTTGAATGCAATGAAAAACATTTAAAATAAACAATGAGGTGTTACGAAATTTATCAAACTCTTGACAATGTGTCTGCAATGACATTATCTTTTCCTTTAATATGTCTTATGTCTAGATTAAAACCTTGTAAAGTCAAACTCCGCCTCAAAAGTCTTTGATTTTTATCTTTCATTTTATGAATAAATTTAAGAGGATTGTGATCAGTATATACAACGATAGGCTGAATTGAAGCTGTAACATAATTTCAAAATGTTGTAAAGCCAAAATCAGAGACAAACATTCTTTTTCAATGGTGGAGTAATTCCCCTGGTGTTTATTAAATTTTCTAGAAAAATAACAAATAGGATGGTCTATACCATCTTTACCTTCTTGTTACAAAACACCGCCAGCAGCAACATCACTGGCATCTACTGCTAACTTAAATTGACATTCAAAATTAGATGTTGCTAAAACTGGCGCGCTTTCTAGGATGGCTTTTAGTTTTTCAAATGACTCATCACAACTTTTAGACCAAATAAACTTTACATTTTTTCTCAATAGTTTAGTCAAAGGCTCACTAATTGAAGAAAAGTTCTGACAAAAGTTTCTATAATATCCAGCCATTCCCAGAAAACGCACCAATTGTTTCTTATTCTCAGGTTTAGTAAAACTAGAAATAGCACTTATTTTAGCATCAATAGGTTTTACCTGACCCTGACCTGCAATATGTCCTAAATAATTTACATAAGCACATCCAAATTCACTCTTGGAGAGGTTGACTGTTAGCATAGCACTGCTTAAACGTTCGAAAAAAGTTCGAAGTATCTGAAGATGTTCTTCCCAAGTCTCACTATATATAAGAATGTCATCAATGTATGCTTCACAACCGTCAATTCCAGAAATAACACTGTTGATGAGACGCTGAAAAGTAGCCGGCGAATTTTTCATGCCAAAAGCCATCACTTTGTATTGGAATAGTCCATCGGGTGTAACAAAAGCGGAAAGTTCTTTTGCACGCTCTGTAAGAGGAACGTGATAAAATCCTTTCAATAAGTCAAGTTTTGTAATGTATTTTATCAATACAGTCATCAATGCGCGGAATTGGAAATGAGTCAGTTTTTGTAACATTGTTTAATTTTCTATAGTCCGTACACATGCGAAAAGTTCCATCAGATTTTGGCACTAGAATACAAGGCGAGCTCCAATTGCTTTTGCTAGGTTCAATAAAGTCATTTTTTAACAAATACTGAATTTCATCATGCAGGTACTTTTGTTTGATCGGATTCAGTCGATATGGATGCTGCTTAATCTGTACTGAATCACCAACATCAACGTCATGAAATATTTTATCAGTTCGTGTCGGAATGTCTGGAAACAAATGTTCAAAATCACTGAATAACTGTTTTAACTGTTCCTTTTGAATCGTTGGTAAATGTTGAATCCAAATCTTGTAGAATCTGTGAATTTTCCAGCTTCGGTGTAATAGATGGCGAATCAATCTTTTCACAAAAATCATTTTCGGAATTGTCAGGGTCAACACTAACTAAATTTACAGAATGTACAATATTTGTGCTATTTCTATCTATATAAGGTTTTATCATATTTACATGACACAACCTATTATGTCTACGTCTGTCAGGTGTTTTAATAATATAATTTAAATCACTGATTTTCTTTTCAACAATATATGGACCAAAATATCTGGCTTCAAGTGGCTTTCCAGGAACAGGAAGTAAAACAAGTACTTTATCACCAGGGTCAAAATTGCGTTTTACAGAATTTTGGTCATACTTAGCTTTCATAGATTCTTGACTAGATTTAAGATTTTTATTAGCTAGTTCACATGCTTTAAAAAGTTTACTGCGAAAATCTGAAACATAATCTAAGAGATTTAAGTTGTTTTTTTCATCAGATAAAATTTTCTCACTTAAAAGTTTGAGTGGGCCCCTAACTGTGTGTCCAAAAACTAATTCAAAGGGAATAAAACCTAATGATTCCTGGACTGCTTCTCTTACAGCAAATAAAAGAAAAGAAATTCCTTCATCCCAATTTTTCTCTGAGTCAAAACAATAGGTCCGCATCATATTTTTTAAGCTTTGATGAAATCGCTCTAAAGCGCCTTGACTTTCAGGGTGATATGCAGATGATCTGTACTGTTTAATGCCTAATTCATACATTACTTGTTGAAAAATGCCTGACATAAAGTTTGAACCTTGGTCTGATTGAATAGATTTAGGTAGGCCAAACAAAGTAAAAAATCTAGTTAAAGCTCTAACTATGGTCTTAGTCTTTATATTTCTTAAAGGAATGGCTTCAGGGAACCTTGTGGATGCACACATGATAGTTAACATGTACTGATTACCCGATTTTGTTTTTGGTAAAGGTCCTACACAATCTATTAATATTCTACTAAAAGGCTCCTCAAAGGCAGGTATTGGTTGAAGAGGTGCTTTTGGAATAACTTGGTTTGGTTTCCCTACTAACTGACTTGCAGTAATTGGAGACATCTTTTCTAAGATAAGGCCAATAAAAATAATTAAAAATTTTGTTGTAAGTCTTATTAATACCTAAGTGTCCTGACAAGGGAGTATCATGGGCCATGCTTAATATCTCATCTCTATACACCTTTGGTACTACAATTTGATACTTTATTGCCCATTCTGCATCAGCAGATACATCAGAAGGTCTCCATTTACGCATGAGAATACCATTTTTGGTGAAATAAGTAACAGGTTCTTGCATAGACTCACTTTCATCAACAGCCCGATTGAAAAGACATGAAATTTCGGGGTCTTTTTGTTGCTCACTGCTAAACGTAGACATAGAAAAACCATCACCTTGAACCAATGAACTATCAGAAACTCCAAGGGCTTGCTTGTTTCAACACTTACATCACTAATCTGACTCATAAATGTATCGGACAAATCAAAACCATCAGTGCTTTTTTCCTCAACCTTCTGAGCTTCAACGTATTTCTTTTTCATAGCACGAGTATTTGCACAGGCAGGATACAACTCAGAAAACTCCTGTACAGCAGAATCAGGAACTTGATCAAAAGAAGGCTTTCTTTCAACTTTATCCCCAGCTAAATCATTACCAAGAAGAAGTTGAACACCTTCAAAGGGCAATTATGACTTTATACCCAAGGTCACAGGTCCAGAAACAATATCTGAAGACAAATAAACATTATGGAGAGGAATAGCAGTATAACCACTAGAATCTACCCCTTTAATAAGAACATTTCTACCAGTACTAGAAATATCATCAAACGGCAGGGTTTCCGCCAACAAAAGAGACTGAGAGGCTCCAGTATCTCTTAGAATTCGAATAGAGGTAGAATTACAAAAATCAACCGAAAGCGACACAAAACCATCACTAATAAATGGTTCAAAAATCTCCATAATGGGACTAGATGGGGATTTGACCTCGACCTTACTAACAGGATCAGAAACAGACTTCACCTCAGAAAAAGAACTAAGCACATCTGAATCGAAATGAGGCAAACATTGTGACGACTCAACAAAACCACTGGGTTTTACTTCACTTTCCTTCCTTTGCCTTAACCTATAACAGTCAGATATCAAATGGCCTTCCTTCTTACAATAATTACGAGAAATCGACTTAAATGATCTCTGTGACTGTGAGGGGGGATATGACTTGGACATGCTATTTACTGGACGTTTCCTACTATTTACATCATTTGAATGTTTGGGTGAAAAATTTGTGGAATTGTTATTTCTGAAAAATTTCTGTGGTTTATTAAAAAATTGTGTTTTATGTGTAAGTGAAAAATCATCAACTAAACGTGCAGCAATTTCCAAAGTTTCAGCTTTTTGATCATCAATAAAAGTTTTAATGTCAGTACTAATACATCTTTTAAATTCTTCAATTAAAACTAGCTGACGTAATCTCTCATGATTGTTATTTATTTTCTTTGATGAACACCAACGATCAAATAGTTGCTCTTTTGTCCTAGCAAACTTTACATAGGTTTGGTCACTCTGTTTTTCTGCATTCCTAAATTTTTGGCGGTAAGCTTCAGGGACCAGTTCATAAGCTTTAAGAATTAACTCTTTTACAGTGTCATAATCTGAAGCCTGTTCTACTGATAACTGAGTGTAAATTTCCCTGGCCTTACCAATTAACACACTTTGTAATAACATTGACCAATTGTTTTTTTGGCCACTTTAAATTCTGAGATATTTTCTCAAAATGCAGAAAATATTTGTCAACATCCTTTTCTTGAAAAGGAGGGACCAACCTGGTGTTTTTAGCAACATCAAATGTCTGAGAATTCTGAGAAAGGTGCTGATTCTTTTCAGCTAATTCCATTTTTTTTCATTTCTAATCTAAAATTAAGCTCTCTTTCTTCTTTTTCTCTTTCTCTTTCTATTTCTAATTTTCTTTGCCCTCTTTCTATTTCTAATTTTCTTTGCTCTCTTTCTAATTCCAATTTTCTAATTTCTAATTCTTTATGAATTTCTAATTTTTTAATTTCCAAATCAGTTGTTTGAATGCCAAAAGTCTCCAAAACAGATTTATCAAAATAATCTTCTTCAACCAAATAATTTGCAATCACATTTTGAATTTCAAATTTTCTCATTCCAGATTTGACATTCAATTTCGAATATTTTCCTAAGATAATTAATTCATCCTTTTTAAGCTTCTCCTGACACGTAGACATGGATTGTTCTGGATCAAAAGACATCTTGAAAAAAATTTTATTGCTGACTTTTTAAAAAATTTTCTTTTTAACAAAAATATAATAATTTCTTTCTTAATTTCGAAAATCCCAGACGATAGCCCCCAATTTCTGTTATGTGGTAGAAATGACCAATGAATTACCAGCAATAATGAAAAACAAAATTGCCTCAAATTAACTTTTAATCAGACGAAAAATAATTATTTTACAAATTAAATACAATATATAACTTATCTGACAATAATGAAGTCCAAGTAATAGTCCAAATGAATAGTTCACTTAATTCCACCAATAAATGTCCAATAGAATAATCCTTGTAATCCTCACTAAATAGTTAATAATAGATTCACAATAATTGATGTCGATTTTCAATACGAAAGATGTGCGTGATAATCCTATATAAACTAATTAATCCTGTATAAACTTATTAAACTGACTGCCTTAACCCTTTCCAGCTACCTTATATAAATACATTTATTCTTTCCAGAAAAATCTTCACAGGATATAACTAGAACATTCTAATCAACTCATTATCACATGACTAAAATGATTATGTAAGGAAAACCTCTAGAAAAATCTATGTGTTAAAATCTGAATTTAAATTCTAGAATATTCCACATGTTCTGAGATGTAATAACCTTGACCATTGTTTATTGTAAACAAGTTACATAACTAGGCCAAACAAATTACATCATATTAAGGCCGTACAAAATAAAAACAATGAATAAAATGCATTATAGAATATTTACAACATTTAATTACCTATAACAGAATCCCTATTGTCTGTTGGAAAACACGACCTCCAAATTCGACAAAAATATTGTCGATCAAAAATTCTAACATTTTGATTACGTCAGTCTCAGTGTACTTCTTATTTGAATCGGTGTCGTTCTTAACAAAATATGTCTTGTCTTTCCCTATAACTAAATAGGTGTATCTGCGTTCTCCATTTTTTGTGCAGAAACATTGATGTATTAAATCTGCACTTACTGTTTTCTGTTTATTGTGTGGCAGGGTTGTATAAAGAGTAGAAAAGTCAAAAGTTTGAATGCTATGGCAATGGGTAAGACTGGTTGAGGATAGCTGTTCAAGGAGATCTTTTGTATTTTTAAGAATCCACATTTGATTCACACCGCTTTTGGAGTAAGCTTTATTACAGTAATTTTTCAGGCCATCTCTGACTGCGGTCAACAAAGTAGTGAGGAGCTGTGAAAAAGGTTTAGTGGTGCATCTGGAAGACCCAGCAATA
This sequence comes from Modiolus philippinarum, assembly GCA_002080025.1. Lineage (NCBI taxonomy): Eukaryota > Metazoa > Mollusca > Bivalvia > Mytilida > Modiolidae > Modiolus > Modiolus philippinarum. Next base: position 5,903 of record MJUU01026977.1, on the reverse strand, counting down.
AATCTCTGTTTGTATGGATTCTTATGGAGTTTGGGTACCCAGTAGATGTAAGGGAGTTGATTGTTTTCATCATTAGCTTTTATGCCAAATGATGCTAACACTGAAGTGTGATTTTTTACAATCTCATCCCTCGATATTGTAGTAGGGGTATAAGAAGGGTTTCCAGATGAACTGTCGATGCCCATCTCCTTCACAAGGCAGTCGAGATAGTGTTTCTTACACACAAACAATCTTCAAGTATACTGGGATACCTGGATTTCATAGCTGTTTTTAGGCGCCGGATGCGATTTACAATTAATGACTTTATGGACCTGATCCAGTCGAACAATGTCTCGACGTCCTCTTTCTCTTTCTTTGCCCACTTCCTAGCATAGTCTTCAACTGCATCCATCAAAATATTGAAGTTGTACCTCCAGTTGATGTGCTGGGGCTCACGAAATATGGGACCTTTTGAGAAGATATCTCGTAGTTTGAGGTTGTCTATGATATCTAGGTCACCAGTTATAACGTGTCCAGTCGGACTATAATTGAATGGGGAAGAGGAGCAAGCACAATCAGGTGGTTTGGCTTTAAAGTCATCAATTTGGAAGTCACGCAATACCCGTTTGTAATTGAAAATGGAAGTTGCAATTATTTAGTGTAGGAATATGAGATAAGTGGAACTGATTGATCATTAAAATAAGGAGGAATGTTTGATGTCACTGTTTTTCTGTGTAGAATGTTAGCAAGATTTATAGCGTCCAAGCCTTTATTGGCGAATTGAATTTTGATAAATGTCCGGTTATCAGGTTTGTTGGCGGATGTGGTGACAGGCTTGAACAGTCGGTGGCTAGATATATCCAAAGCAATTGCAGTTAATTTGTATTCTAGGGAATGACTATCAGTTACGGGTGATGCTAAACATGTTTTGTAGAAGGAATGAAGTTTTGAAAGTGGCAAGAAATACAGTTTGGTACGAATGTGATGAATACCTAGAGGAATGGTCATGAACGGAAGAAAACCATTAATTGAAATGTCATGTAGACTTGGGGCAGTATAGTGCCTATGTCCATGACTACGTGGTCTGCGTTGGCTTCCATTCAATATATTCATCACATTCACCGAAATGCATCCTGGACTTGACAGATTGCCTACACTTTTTATATTGTCATTGCAACCGTAGATTATTGCGGTCCCCAATTCTCTGATATAGTATTCCTCTCTTTGTAGACGGTAAGGTGTACTAAGTGTAGGATTATTTGTTTTATGATATATTTTCTCGATAATCCTGACTTTCATGTTTACAATGGAGTGATCAGGTTGGTTGAAATGTGCGTAAACATGTCGGGTCTTGTTGTCCTTGACCTCATATCTATGTCCGCACATACGTTTGTTCAACCTATCTTTTGTTTCCCCTACAAGTATTAATCCACAAAGAGAGCACTCTAAGCCGCAAATGAGATTCTTTGAGGAGCAATTCAGGTCATCGTATGTTCTTGTACAATAAGTTTTGTTTGTTAACTTACTTTTGAAATTTGTGTCTGTGATAAGCATGTTGCATGTTTTACAATTTTTAACGCGACATGATGAAATTGTGCCCTGCGAGTGCTGATCTGGAAAATTTAAAATGTCATGTAATGTTACTGAACAAGGTTTAATTTTAGGGATAGAATCTTTTGAGCTGTTAGAAGTAAACGACTGATCTGAAACTGACTCCTGAGAATCAGACAAAGTTGGTATTTGAGGACTCTGGACACCTAATTGTCCCAATGAACCCGTGTCCGTAGCTTCATCGGTAGGGGACCTTTTTAACCCGGGAGACGTCCCAGCCGGTATTCGTTACTTTTGATTCTTTATTCTCATGGCTAAAGTAAACTTAAGCTACTGAGCGGATGATATCCTCGGGGACGAATCGTCCACCAGCAGAGATATCGGCCCAGTGGTATGAAACAACGGCAGTAGAATACCGAAGAAACAAAGGGTGAAATTCAAAAATTACCATATTTATGACTTTTCATTCAAGATACTTTTTTTGTTTTTTATTCTCCATCAGATTTTACAAAGCTTTGGTTTTATGGGATTATCAATATTTGATTTGATCTGCACTGAAGAGACATATGCAGATTCTAAATTTACAGCAAAATTTAAAGTTACTTTGATATTTTGTTGTTACTTATTACATGAAGCGGTGAGACAGAAAAATATTTATTTTCGAGACATTGGTATTAATGAAAAAATACATAAATGCTGCCTGGAAATGAACCCCATTCAATGCCTGGAAATTAACCCCATTCCGCATGCTTGGAAATGAACCCCATTTCATGTCTGGAAATTAACCCCATTCCATGTCGATCTGCAAAAGTCTGTTTGTATCAATCCAAATCTGATATGCAAGTATAACCTCTTACTCCATTATCGTTGTATAGTTGTTTTAGTTTTATACTGGTTCTCATTTTTACTATTCTTCCTAATCTCCAAATATTTTACGAAAGGATATGGAGTAAATGAACATGAGACCATAACACATATGTTAACCCGAACTGCAATAATTTCAATGAGCTGTATGGCCATTTCGGAAATTTATTCCTCATCAGCAGCAAAGTATAATTTTGTACTAACATAAAATGTCAAATTGCGTGTAAAGCGATTGGAATTAGGGTTCAAATCACGCAAATATTGACTTCATCAATAACAGCGAAAAATGTTTTTAATCGTCTTTTCAAAGATTCTGAATCCCACGAGATACTCAGTGTGAAATATATAGAAAAAAAAGTATTTAGAAAAATGCAGTCTAAATGTCGTTACTTATGAAAACTATGCAGTTCTCTAGTTTTGAAATACTTATAATACATACTAACTTTGATCACATTACTAGAGACTATACGTTCTTCTTTTTCATATAAAACCGACAGCGTGTTGACAAAGAAATTGTTATCTACAAAATGAAAACACAAGATCTAAAGTACTATGGATTACATTTTCATATATACATATACCCACATGGTGACTTCAAGATGAAGAACAACAATAAAAGCGTTGTTCCATTGCTTTTTTACATTGTACATTGACTCAATATCCCTTCATTGATTATTTTTCTTCTCAAATATTTGATCAACAAGATATTATTAAATATATAATGTTTTATGTTATATTATGTTATATTCTGTTTGTCTAGTTATTGTTCTCTATCATTTTGCATCTTTTTATGTTTGTGTTAGAAGAATTAATGTAATTAGCCTCCAGGAATCCCACCATTCCTCTATGTGGCGTCTCTCATATGAAAGTATTATTCTTCATACCAGCTCTTTGTGATTGTTTCTACATTGCTGTCTCTTAACATGTGTCCCTTATTCACTATATGGTTTCTACATTTTTCGGTTAAGACTACAAAATGTTTTGTTTTGATATTCACTGATGAGACATAAGTTGTCGAAATGTGCATATGCAGAAATAAATTAACAGTAACTTCGGTATTTTGTTATTTGTTACAACTAGGCCGATGCCTCTGCTGGTGGACTGTTAGTCCCCAATTGTATTCACCAACCCAGTAGTCAGCACTTCTGTGCTGACCCGAAAACCGACTTCAATTGAAACTTGCAATATCTAAATTTTACAAAATATTGTTTAAGAATAATAAGTATCTCCCTCATGCATAGCTGAATTTTGGCTTTCCCATTTGGATCCCTCTGGTCATTTGTTTTCTATCAGCGTTTACACGTTCTTCAGTTAATAGACTTCCAAATATTTGGTTTGATCTGCACTGATGAGAAGTTGTCAAAATGCACAAATAAAGAAAATAGATTAACAGTAACTTCTGTATTTTGCTATCTATTCCATATCATATTCAAAATCTTTTCAAGCCTATGACGTTTTCAAACTTAAAACAATACATTTGCAACTCTTGGTCATATAATATTTTCTAATGTGGCGATTGTCAGTTGCAAGCGTCCTTAGGTAACGAAAAAAAATGAAGGAAGCTGTTGCAAAGTTAAATCGCAGAGTCAAATATTCAGATAAATGAAACCAATCCGAACAAATATGAATTATTTATTAGTCTTGACGGATAAACATTCATCATGCATACCCCTTGCCAACACAAAAATTGCAAATTGAAATTCAACCTTGCTGTCTTTTGGGCAAGGATGTCATTTTGTTTGGTATATGTAAGAACATGATAATCTCTTCATAAATAACAGCCATAGATTTCTTTCTTTTATTTGTTGAGTCCCCTTGAATATGCTCTTAAAATGAAGAGATGAAATGATAATGGGAATCAGCTATGATTAGCCTCCTCAGGTACATCACGACATGTTGCATAGAGATTATCATTGTTCTTTATTTGATGTCAAAACATTTTTATTTTGTAAGTTTCTTCTTTCTTTGGGTACATAGGCAGTTATTATAACGACACGAGGTGATATATAGGTCGTATTTCAAATGGACTATTTTTACTGCAAAAATTTCGAGCATGATATTTGTTAATACTTACTCACTGAGTATACCGCCTTAAATGGGCTTTCTCCACATGCCCGTTGTATTCCTTTGTCATCTGGACACCTTCTTCTTTCACAATTATCATCAATGGTATCTATATGGAAAATCATATCCACGCTACACTCACATATTATGGAACTACCTGTCGACTATAAGAAAATACTACCATGCGTTCAATGCTTGTTACGGCCGACCTAATATCGATGAGCTGTGTTGTTTTAACAGAGAAATATACTTACAAATATGTTTTAGCTTCTGAATGTCAAAATGTTCTTATCATACCATTTCTCAAAAAATCCGTTCTGTATCTTCATTATTATATTGGATACCATAGTTCAATGAATATACCTTTACTCCTTTAGTAACGCATATTGAAACTCCTTCAAAAATGTTACTCAAACGAGCAAAGTTCTATTGAATACTATTGTATACCAATTTGTACTGCCTTAAGGTATCAAACCACCAATTCAACCAATCAGAGTTGGAACGTATGAGAAAATAGACCTTTTGAATCTAAAGACAGACTTTGTATTCTTGCACCTTTAAAATTATTCGAGGGAATTTGATGAATGATACACCCATTTAAACATTGATATACTAGGTTTATTTCAATACCAAGGTTAATTGATCAGGTGTAATTTTAGATCAATTAAAGGAGGGGAATTCCCAATGACTATTTTTGCGCAATGTTGTGACGTCGTGGTACGTATTTATAGGTGGCTTTCCCCGACACACCGGGAATCTCTTTGAAGGCTTTAAAGGTATGATGAAAATTTGATATAATGTAGAGCAGGTTTGTCCCTTTCACGACAGGTATAATTTTGGGAAGGTTAAACTTAAGATAAATTGTCCAGGGAGGTTTGAAAATCCGAAATTTTAGGTGAAAATTTTAAAGAAATGAATTGGTGGTTTCACACCTTAAGGGTTTACCTTGATACTACAGTGATGACAAATTGGTACTCAAAATGATTCTATAGAATTTGTTTGCTTGATTACAAACAAAAGACAGGGGTTGCTATAAATGTTACTAGAGTAATATGAGTATAAAATTAAAGAATTGCAAATGGGGGTAATAACAAAATTACCATACAGAGTTGTCAAGAGCCGAAGTCCATGAGAGAAAACCATGCAAATGAAACTGGACAAAATGTCATGGAAGTCGAAACATCGCAATATAATTCTTATATTAACTTTCATTATAAATACTTAATCAATATACGTGTAGTGCCTGCAAATAAGAGATTAATTTGTATGAGGCTTAGAAACAGGGGCAATGTGAGATTCAGTATTGCCCCTGTTTCGTGACGAACTCATATTTGAAGACAGTACACGTATATCGTTTTCCACTGCAATCTTAAAATATAAGTGACTTTATTTTTAAACAATATATAAATATAAAATGTAACAAAAAATCCCCAAATGGAACTTCG
>MJUU01026975.1:92176-104780 GCA_002080025.1 Modiolus philippinarum | reverse complement strand
AACAAATTTTGAAATTGAATGTTAATTTTCAACAAATCATGAAACTGACTAGTATTGAATGGTAAAAGAATTTGTACGATCTGGTAAGAGTCTCTGTAAGATGCATATTTCTTTGTTTCATTGATTCTGATTGACAAAGTAGGCGTGGCCTAAGATACTTTTTGCCAATATTTTTTCGTATTCAGGCAGTAGCAAATAGTGAAAAATATTTGCTTTGTGAGATCAAAGGAAACTCATACAATTTATCGATAAAAGTGATTTATTCTTAAGTTATTAGTCTTGTAACAACATTCTTTCTATTGAGAAAAACTTTGCATTTCTTTTCTTTTTTTTTATATAATTTTTATGCATGACAAAGTCTTACATGACATCACTCTATTAATTCAATTGCATGATGACACTTAATGACTTAATGCTTAGGAGTGGACATCTATCAGAAGTAATGAAAATGTCACCTTGGAACAAAATTTACTTCCATACTGTAGTTCAACAACGCAGATTTGAATTTATGATAAATGTCTTGATGTTTTGGTGATGATCAAAAGGAAACTGGTGACATTTGAATTGTTTTTGATGGAACTGTCAAGGTGTCAATATTCTTGTGTTACAAACACAAGAGGCTCTAAAGAGCCTGTATCGCTCACCTGGGTCATGGCTGACATAGAGAGATGAATGGTATTTCCTATAAGGTCCAGAGTTTAAGCTTTGTTCACTGCTAGAAGCAACCTTGGATTGGAATTTAAAATTAAGCAGAATGAATTTTTCTAAAATTTCAGTTTTCTTGTGAAGTGAATTTGGGCGCTACTCCATATTCATAATTCATAGTCCATTTCCGAGCTGTCGTAAACATTTAAACTCCTGGTTTATAAAATCACAATTTAATACAATGTTCTCGCAAACGCATATAGTATTACAAAACACAGGTTTCCACAAACATGAAAACATTTACAGCAGTTCAACACAACAACAAAACAACAACTGATCAAGTCATGATGTCATAAACAACAGTACAAAAGTATGGCAAAACATGTAATGTTAAAAGGCACAAAAAGCATGAAACTAGAGGCTCTCAGGAGCTTGTATCGCTCACCTGGCTTTCAGTTGCCACAATCATGGTAACATTGTAAGTTATATGGTTGATCTTCAGTCTCAAACTTTAGTACCTCGAACACCACCAATATCTTGAACAGTATTTAAAGTCTGATCATGTTTTACTACATTTCTTTGTTGGGCTTTTTTGACCAAAAACGTTCTTACTGAGGACTACTTTCGACATCAGTTTTGAAATAGAGACATCATTTTGTAAATGGCGGTCATCCAACAATTTTCAACATCGGATTTGAAGTCCCAACATCAATATCTATTTGGACAAAAAATTTCATTGAATAGGACAATGTTGAAATTTCCCCCTGTTTTGGCGGCTATTTTGAAAATGGCAGTCAACAAATAATTTTTTACATCAGTTTTAAAGTTGCAACATCAATACCTATTTAGAAACCAAATTTCATTGAAATCGGACAAAGTTGAATTTTCCCGCCTTTTTTGGCCGCCATTTTGAAAATGGGGGTCAACAAACAATTTTTTACATCAGTTTTGAAGATGCAACATCAAAACCTATTTGGAAACCAAATTTCATTGAAATCGGACAATGTTGAATTTTCCCGCCTTTTGTGGCGGCCATTTTAAAATGGCGGTCAACAAACAATTTTCAACACAGGTTTTGAAGTCGCAATACCAATATCTATTTGGAAACCAAATTCCATTGAAATCGGACAATGTTGAATTATCCCGCCCTTTTTGGCGGCCATTTTGAAAATGGCAGTCAATGAACAATTTTCAACACCAGTTTTGAAGTTGCCACAACATGGCAAACATTTTATCAATATATACTTAACCTTCATCTTCTTTAGTTTTGGAAATAAAAGAAGAAAAATACGAAAATTTTAAAATTTGGTGAAAAAGGGGCAATAACTTCTACAAGGGTTTATGGATTTTCTTCAAAATTTCAGGGTGGGTAGATTTTGATATGCTAAACATTTTTTGCAATTAACACTTGACCTCTATCTGTTACACTTTTTGAAATAAAAAATAAAAAATGCAAAAATTTTGAAAATTTTATGGAAAAAGGGATATAACTCCGAGATGGGTTTCAGATTTTCTTCAAAATTGCAGAGTGGGTATATCTCATCATGCTGATCATTTTTACCCCTGTGTCTGATTTTTTAAATCTGTAACGGTTTTCTAGTAATTTGCAAAAAACAGCAATTTACCCCTATGTTCTATTTTTAGTAACAGCGGCCATGTTGTTTGGTCTACGGACATAAAAATCACAAACATAAAGTGCATACCCTGGTGATGATTCAGGCCAAGTTTGGTAAGTATTGGCCCAGTAGTTTCAGAGGAGAAGATCTTTGAATAAAAGTTAATGGACGGATGGACGCTGAGTGATAGCAAAAGATCACATGGCCTTTGGCCAGGTGAGCTAACAAGGAAAGCACTTGAAAATACAAATTCACAACACTGCCTCCCTTTTTCTAAAAGATTTCGTCCTCGAAGTTCCACTGTACATGCAATACTATCACTATAGTTTCAACTGGTTCCTTATCAAACATCATACATTTGTCTATAAATCGTAATCCTGTTTTGAAAAGTCTTTTATCGACATTATTCTCCGCCTCTGTTCCACCATCATTGATCACTGACTGATAGAAATTAAGAATTTCCAATGCAACTTTTGACAAAGAATTGTTATTAATTTCATCACATATACTTGTTTGTTTCTCTGCAACAGATATGTCATTTTTACTTACATCCTTTACGCACGGCGCTTTGTAGGATTTCTTGTCTCCTATAGGTTTTAATTTTGTCCGTCGGATAGAACTAGTATTTCCTGACTCTGACTGAGATTGTTTATATTGTCTTTCATGACATCGTCTGCGAACATGTCCTGGTTTTTTACAATAAGAACATTTGATTACACGCTTGCTTTCATGTTTATGTGTGTTTTCGGACGAATGCAGGTGCATGACTGATGATGTATTCGAAGTTTGGTTGCTGGTATTATTTTGGTGAACATCTCGAAAGGTTTTCTCACAATGTTCCTCCCATAATATTTGTTGTACAAGTTCATTTACAGATGTCGGATTACTTGTAAGAATTCTATATCCAATGTCAGAATTTGGATAACCAAATAACACATATTCTACAATGAGTTCTATTATTAAAGTTTCATACACACCTGGAAACGATTTTCTAGCGTTTCTTTCGATCCTACAAACATACTCCTGGACAGACTCCTCCTTGGTCATAGAAATATGTCTCAGTTTCATTCTACACACTTGAGCTGTTTCTGCATCTCCGAAACGGTTCTTCAGTGCAGTATATAAATGATTTATATTATGAATTGTTTCAAACGGCAGGCATGATATAAATTCAAGAGCTTTACCTCGCAAAGATAGTATAAGAATTTCATGCCTATCTTCTTGATTCCATTTATACTTGTTTGAATAAATGTTGAACTGCATCCAAAACCAATCAAAAAAAAATTGAACCATCATACTCTAAATCATAACCTAAATCTATGTTTGTATTGTTTACTTTTAACAAAATATCAGCTAATTATTTCCAACCGGATTGTAGCACCTTAGATTAATTTTATCCTTAGATTATCCTTCGTCCCTCCTTTCAATAGGGTCTGTAAGTCTCGTTCAATTTTTGAACTTCCGTGTACATAAATTGAACCCGGAAGTTGCATTTTTAACAGAAACATATGACATTTCAAGCAACAAATTTGGATGTCACAATCCCGCAACGTCATAATCTGGCGGGTAATGTTTTCAAATTTAAATTTTATCGTGATTTCTCGGTGTCACATGACGAGACTTACAGACCGTATAAGTCATTTCTTTCAGCGTTGGTTCGTTTCTTTTAGCTGCCATCAGTGAAGTGAATTTGGGCATTACTCCATATTCATAATTCATAGTCCATTTCCGAGCGGTTGTAAACATTAAAACTCCTGGTTTATAAAATCAAAATTAAATACAATATTCTCGCAAATACATACAGTATTACAAAACACAGGTTTCCACAAACATGAAAACATTTACAGTAGCGTAAAAAGGCACAAAAAGCATGAAACAAGGAAAGCACTTGAAAATACAAATTCACAACAAAGCACCATCATCCATTATAATCCATATCAGACCCCCATTAAAAAAAAACAAAGAGGCTCTCAAGAGCCTGTATCGCTCACCTGGACCATGGCTGACATGGATATAAGGCATTTCCAATAGGAAAAACAAAACATAAAATTTAGCAGAATACTTTTTTTTCCAAAATTACAGTATTCTTGTTTGGTTTCCATGGCAACCGAAACATCCATCATCCATTACAACCCATAACAGAATACCATTCAAAAAAAATTTTGGCAGGGGTTCCCCTTATAATCAAGGTAATACATATTGCTGAAATTAAAACATTTAGACCACAATTCAAATAAAAAATCAAAAATTTGGGCTCCCCTTAAAACCAATAGGGCCAATGTAAAAACTATGTTCCAGATTGTGGCCAACTAGGATGAGGTATGGACCTGATAGATACACTTTTTGGATGGGACCACGTAATGACCATTGTGGCTTAGTTTGGTTATAATTGGACTGGTAGCTTCTGAGAAGAAGATCTTTGAATGTCTTTTCCATAGGGTCCAATGTTAAAAGTATGTTCCCACTGGCAGCCATCTTGGATGAAGTCAGACCTGCCAGATACCTTTTTTGGATGGGACCATCTAAGGACCATTGTGGCTTAGTTTAGTTTTAATTGAACTAGTAGTTTCTGAGATTTTTTCCATAGGGTCCAATGTTAAAACTATGTTCCCCCCTGGCAGCCATCTTGGACAAGGTACGGACCTGCCGGATACCTTTTTTAGAACAGACCATCTAAGGACCATTGTGGCTTAGTTTAGTTTAGTTTTAATTGGACTAGTAGTTTCTGAGAAGAAGATCTTTGAATGTATTTTCCAAAGGGTCCAATGTTAAAACTATATTCCCCGCTAGCGGCCATCTTGGATGAGGTACTGACCTCCTGGATACCTTTTTTGGAAGGGACCATCTAAGGACCATTGTGACTAAGTTTGGATATAATTGGACTGGTAGTTTCTGAGAAGAAGATTTTTGAATGTCTTTTCCATAGGATCGAATGTTAAAACAATGTTCCCTGCTGGTGGCCATCTTGGATGAGGTATGAATATGGCAAGCACGAACCACAAAGAATAGAAAAATTCAATTTAAGTTACTTAAACCTAGTTTTTCTCTACTTAAATTCAATTTAAGTTTTAATACTAAATTTGAATTAACGCTACATAAATAAAGATATTTGCTGTTAATGTGAGAAAAACGAATAAAGTAGAGAAAATGGCGATTCAACTATCATTAAGGTAGATGGGTAGTCCAAAATTTTTTACATATATTTTCTTTATTTTCTCAGGAAAGTTTCCTTATTATATTAGCATTGAAATAAAAGAATAAAAAAGGTGGATCACCCTGCTTGTTTTTAAAATAACTGATATCAAAAAAATTAAATATTTCTAATGAATACATAGGGAAAAACAGGTATATTGTTGATTTCTTTAAAACTATTCCATACATTTTTTTCTACTTTATTCATGTGTTAGCCCTTTGAACATACTTTCAAAAAATATAAAGAAAAATGGGGGTCACCGACTTTGTTTTCCATAAAATTTATAAAATGTGAATTTTCATAGTGATATCTATGTAAAATATTTTTATCAGATTATCTCCCTTTTTCAAATATCTTGTTCCAAACTTATTTAATTATCAAGTTACAATGCCACGTCTTATTAGATAAAGACATGTAAATTCAACTCCATGTAGGACCTTTGCATATTGTATTATGAATATAATATTGATTGATTTATTACAAATAAAAATATTTGCATATTTAAAAAGTAGATAATATCACAACAACATAAATAACGAATTCAAAAATGGCGGAAGACTACCAATCTACCTTAAGTGCGCCCGAACATAAATTCAGTTTAATTCACATTAAGCTACTAAAATTGAATTCAAGTAGAGAAAAACTAAGTTTTAGTAACTTTAATTGAGTTTTTCTTATTTTTTGTGGTTCCCGCGCGCATAACTCTACTTAAGTAGAATCTTCCACTTAATTAGAGTTAATATCCCAAGTTCTGTTTGAGACAATCGTTTTGATTGGCTGACTATTGTGTTGTGTGTCTACCGTGTTGACCATGTACCGAAAATGCAATTTATATAAAATAAAAGTCGATGTTCAACGTGTTTCCAAGTACAAAATTCATTATTTTGTTTTTGTTTATCCTTGTTTTTTTCAAAGCAATTCGTAAATGTCGAAATTTAATTATTACATTAATTTGTGTTCATAAGTAATATCTGCAATCATTGAATGTCAAACTTTAAATGTAACTTTTATTTAAAAAATATTAATTTAACATATCCTTTTCCAAAGAGTTCTATATGTTGCAAATTACATGAATTTCTGTAGAAAATTTGAGCTCTAGTCTCGAATTTAATCTCATGTAAAAATTACAAAATATTCTTTTCTTTTTTTCTTTCTTTTTTCTTTTTTTTTTTTTCTGCTATTTTACTATATTATACCCTTCGAGGGAGTGTTTGCCATTACATCATACACCTGAACAGGTAAATTTGGTCGGCAAGATCGAAATAGTGATAATTGATGAGGGTCATAAATATGTCATTTTCAATTCACTCGTACGAAATTGTTAACTAAGGTATCTTAATAGACCCTTTTGATCAAAATTTTAGATTGTTTACCTTTTTTACAGGGTATTAAATTTTTTTATCGATATTTATTTTCAACATCTATATAAAATGTTACACATATGGCATTTTTCTGCAAGATTTTTTAAAAAAAGCAATCGACAGAAAAAATGTGAAAATCTTATAGATTATTAGGCATTTCATAGATCCAAATTCGGATGGAAAATAAAAAAAAATACAAAACATAAAAAATTCTTCTACATTGCTAAATCTTAAACAAACCTTCAACCAATCAAAATGGTTGTTTCAAACACTACTTTGGCTATTAACTCAATTTAGTGGAAAACACTACTTAAGTAGAGATAATGCAAGTGAGAACCACAAAAAAGAGAAAAACTCAATTTTAGTTACTAAAACAAAGTTTTTCTCTACTTAAATTTAATTCGATAAAAAACGCTTATTAAGTACCATTAATATGAGTTAAGAAACTAATTATCATTAAGTTTTGTTCATACATTTTCGGTGTTTTAACTAGCATTAACAGCGCAGGAAAAACAAAAATTACTTAAACTCATTTTCAGTAGCGTTAATTCGAATTAAGTAACTTAAATTGAATTTAAGTAGAGAAAAACCAAGTTTTAGTAACTTAAATTGAGTTGTTTTTTTTTTTTGTTTTTTTTTTCCTGGTTCGCACTTTCCATATACGGACCTGCCAGATACCTTCTTTGGAAAGGTCTATCTAAGGACCATTGTGACTAAGTTTGGTTATAATTGGACTGGTAGTTTCTGAGAAGAAAATCTTTGAATGTTTTTCCCATAGGGTCCAATGTTAAAACTATGTTCCCCCCTGGTGGCCATCTTGGATTAGGTACAGACCTGTGGGATACCTTTTTTGGAAGGGACCATCTAAGGACCATTGTGACTTAGTTTGGTTATAATTTGACTGGTAGTTTCTGAGAAGATCTTTGAATGTCTTTTCCATAGGGTCCAATGTTAAAACTATGTTCCCTGCTAGATCCATATTGGATGAGGTACAGAACTGCCGGATACCTTTTTTGAATGGGACCATCTCAGGACCATTGTGACTAAGTTTGGTTTTAATTGGACTGGTAGTTTCTGAGAAGAAGATCTTTGAATGCCTTTTCCATAGGGTCCAATGTTAAAACTATGTTCCCCGATAGCGGCCATCTTGGATTAGGTATGGACATGCCGGATACCTTTTCTAAAGGGGACCACCCAAGGACTATTGTGACCAAGTTTGGTTCCAATTGGCTCAGTGGTTTCAGAGGAGAAGATCTTTGAATGAAAAGTTGAGGCCGGACGGACGGACGACAGACCCCAAGTGATGGCAAAAGCTCACCCTGGCATAGCCAGGTGAGCTAAAAATTTGGGCAGGGGTTCCCCTTATAATCTATATAATACATATTGCTGAAACTAAATACATTTTGAGCCCCTTTAAAAAAAAAAATTGGGCAGAGGTTGCCCTCATAATCTAGTTTATACATATTGCTGAAACTGTAAATAAAATATGTATTGGTATACTTTTTTCTGAAGTTTCAGTTTTCTTGTCTGGTTTCCATGGCAACTAAGAGCTCCCCCATCCATTACAACCTATATCAGACCACAATTCAAAAACAATTTGAGCAGGGGTTCCCCTTATATTCAAAGTAATACATATTGCTGAAATCAAAGAATTTAGAGACCCCTTAAAAAAAGAAAAGTGGTAAAAATTGTCCTCATCAATTGCTATAATTATATCATGTTTGAAAAGAAAATTAAGTTTATAACCTCCCTTAGTTTAATTATCTCCCTTTTCAATTTAAAATTTTCATTTTCCCTGCCTGGCGGCCATCATTGATGGGGTATGGACCTGTCGGATACCTTTTTAAAAGGGATCAACTAAAGACCATTGTGACTAAGTTTGGTTCTAATTGGACTAGTAGTTTCTGAGAAGAAGATATTTGAAAGTGCTTTCCCATAGGGTCCAATGTTAAAACTGTGTTCCCCGCTGGAGGCCATCTTAGATAAGGTACGGACCTGTCGGATATCTTTTTTGGAAGGGACCATCTAAGGACTATTGTGACTAAGTCTGATTCTAACTGGACAAGCAGTTTCTGAGAAGAAGATCTTTGAATGTGTTTCCCATTGGGTCCAATGTTAAAACTATTTCCCCGCTGGCGGCCATCTTGGATGAGGTACGGACCTGCTGGATACCTTTTTTGGAAGGGACCATCTAAGGACCATTGTTAGTAAGTTTAATTCGATTATGATTTTTGTATCCGATTCCCAACACTACTTGAAATATAGAATCCACAACAGCATCGAGTGAGAAACGACATTTCTACACTAGAGATAGTTAAATTTTCAAATTTTTTTTAAACATGAAGCTTGCCGACCGTTTAAAAAAATTGAAGATTTAACTATCGAGAGTGTAGAAATGTTGTTTCTCCAACCGTTCAGGAAACGTGAAAACAGGACAGAAATTGGAGAATGTGTTTTCCCATAGGGTCCAATGTTAAAACTGTTCCCCACTGGCAGCCATCTTGGATGAGGTACGGATTTGCTGGATACATTTTTTAAAGGGGACCAACAAAGGACTATTGTGACCAAATTTGGTTCCAATTGGCCCAGTGGTTTCAGAGGAGAACATCTCTGAATGAAAAGTTTAGGACGGACGACGGACGGACGGATGATGGACACCAAGTGATGGCAAAAGCTCACCCTGGCATAGCCAGGTGAGCTAACAAGAGAGTTTTCTTCATTCCTTGTTACTTTTGTTTCTCCAAACTCAAATGTCCATCCTTTTTTGCTCCCAGGTCATATTTTCCTTTTCCTCCTGCTTCCTTCCATACACTAGTCTTATTTTCCTGCCGAAGTTCTTTCACTCCTTTGTCTCTCTGTAATGGTGTAATATTTACATATCTCACATATCCATGATTTGGTGGATGCCTTTTTGTTGGTTTGTATGTGTTTGGGAGGGGGAAGGGTAAAGTAAAGAGTGTCCATTACCGGTGCTGAACAGTAATTGTTTGGGGGACGGGTTAAGAATCCCTATACTGGTACTCAACAGGAATTATAATAATTCATTTCATTTCAGTTAGAATCTATCAGATGCTCTATGGATACCATGTATGCATTCCATTTTAACCATGATTGTAACACTGCATGTTTTATTTTTTCTCTACATCTATATCTTTATTTTATCTCTACATCTATATTTTATTTTAAGTTAGTACAGGAGTTTGAAACTGTGCATCATTCTTGCACATCTGATAAAAACGTAATTAATTATGCAAATGTTGTCGAAATAATTTTTTCGATATCTTATAGTAGTTAAATTTGATCAAATACGCAACGTTTATTGAGTAACATGCAGAATATTGAACTGTTCTATTAAGGGGAGATAATTTGTATACAAAAAAATAGATTCAAAATTTATTCATCTATAAAAAATAGAAAAACATGATGTATTTGTGAAACACTAGATATGCCCCCAGATTCTAGTCAATTACATGGGAAAACTGCCCACTTTTACCACTTTTTGACCTCTGTGACCTTCACCTTCCATCAAACCTTCTTTTTTTTTCATATTTATGTTCCTTTTGACTAGACCTATAAAGTCTTTTTTACATATTACAAAAATTATCTATTTTCTTAATTAAAACTCCCAATTTAATCTCTCTTTATTCTGAAATGGGTCCAGCAGCTTTGGGCCTCTTGTTTATTGAAAATGGTTTTATATGTTCTTTTTTGTCTTTGAGACTTTCCTACTAAAATTGGAATCAAATATTTTTGTACAATGACTGTTTTCAATGAAAAATGCATGGGTGTTCCACCGAACACTTGTGTCGCCTGCACTATATATATTTAAGAATTCTTGTGTTCAAAATAGAATTACAAAGTCCAAGTTGCACATCTAAATTATATACTGAAGGATGCGTTCCTCCGAGTTTGATAGAAAAATACAGGGCCATTTATTAGGAGTTGAGGATAATGGAGGCATATCCTTAGACTCCAATAAACTAAAATGACAAAGTCCAAAAACAGCCTATAATCTGGCAAAAACAAAATTAAAGAAAATAAAATGCATGGTGCACATCTTCAATATATACTGGAGCATTCCTGCTAGTTTGGTAGAAAAGTGACAAGCGGTTTAGGAGGAGTTGCGGATAATGGAGATGTACCCTCAAGACTCCAGTAAGCTATAATGACAAAGTCCAAAAACAGCATAAAATCTGTAAAAAACAAAATTAAAGAAAACAAAATGCATGGTGCAATCTTCAACATATACTGAAGCATTCCTGCAAGTTTGGTTGAAAAGTGCCAAGCAGTTTAGAAGGAGTTGTGGATAATGGAGACATACCCTCAAGACTCCAGTAAGCTAAAATGGCAAAGTCCAAAAACAGCATAAATTCTGTAAAAAAACAAAAATAAAGAGAAACCAAATGCATGGTGCACATCTTCAACATATACTGAAGCATTCCTGCAAGTTTGGTTGAAAAGTGCCAAGCGGTTTAGGAGGAGATGCAGATAATGCTTAAATTTTTTGAGCCATACAGACGGACAGACAGACGGACGCAAGACGACGGATAGTGATCCCTATGTGTCGATCCTGCACTAGGTGCAGGCGACACAAAAAGTATGGTTGCTAAGAATTCCAAAAAATAACTGGTCTTTCATGAAATTTACCAAAACTGGAATCCAGGAGTTTGGAAATTTCACTTTTGAAAATAATTAGTCATACTGTAAGGAATTAAAAAAAGGATATGGTTGCTAGGTAGAATTCCAAAGAATAACAGGTCTTTGAGAGTTCCAAAATTTTTTTACCAAAATTAGAATCCAAGATTTTTGTAATTTGCCTTTTGAAAATGATCATTATAACTGTAAGGAATTGAAAAAGATATGGTTGCTAGGTAGAATTCCAAAAATAACAACTCTTTGGGAGTTTCTGGAAATTTACCAAAATAAGAATCAAAGATTTTTGCAATTTGACTTTTGAAAATGATTATTATAACTGAAAGGAACTGAAAAATTTATGGTTGTTAGGTAGAATTCCAAAAAATAACTGGTCTTTGAGAGTTCCAGGATGGTAAACCGAAATTGGAATCAAAAACTTGCAATTTTATTAATAATTATGTTTGTTTGATTCAAATTGATTAGAAAAGCATTGTTGCTAAGAAGAATTTCTTAAAATATCTTGTCTTTGAGAGTTTCAGGAAATTTACCAAAGTTGGAACCATGTTACTAAATTTTTTAGAGTTCAAAATTTTGCTTGATACTAAAACATTGTTAAAATTTGTAATTGGATGCAAAAGTTTCAAAAATTATTGGTCTTTGACATTTTCAGGAAAGTTACCAAAGTTTGAACTGGAATCAAAATTCCAACAGCCTGTTACACATCTGCTTACCTTATGCAAAAATGTCAATTTTAATGTAATTCTATTTAGATTCAAAGACTCTCTTCTACTTCTTAACAGTTAAAATTGAAATTTTTTAGCAAAACAAGAGGCTCTCAAGAGCCTATATCACTCACCTGGCCCTTGATTAACATAGACATTTTATGTTAAAGAGCTCTTATAAATAATTAAACTATAAATCCAATATCCATAATTAGTTAAAGGGGAGAAGACCTCTGTTAGTTTAACATTGGACCCCATGGGAAACACTAAGTTCCCTGCTGGCTGCCATGTTGGATATCGCTCTGACTTGAAAAACACCTTTTTGCAAGGGACCACTCAATGACTATTGCGGCCAAGTTTTGTTCCAATTGGCTCAGTACATTCAGAGGGGAAGATCTTTGAATGTGTTTTCCCATAGGGTCCAATGTTAAA